>CATIWQ010285687.1:0-10422 GCA_949673415.1 Euphorbia schlechtendalii
ATGTTTTCATTTTTACCTAATAACTAACCTGTTTGTTTCAAATGGATTGACATACATGTTATTTCACATCATGGCATGCTAACCCCTTGTGAATGCAGCCATAACATTAAAAATCTCATGCATTACCCGCATCATGAGTCATATCATGAATCTTACATGAACAGTCTAATATTCTGCTCATGTATCAAAGGGGTTTGGAAGAGGCCTTCTCGTTGCCTGGTCTGCGTTTCCCCAATTGTAGCTAATCTAGAGGGGGTTCCTTACACTGACTCTAGTGAGGACTCGGGTTCAGACTCGGATTCAGTTCAGTGCACGTTAATTATGGCCAATCCACAAGGAGAAGGTGCAAGGGACGATCACCCTATCCTTACAGGATAAAGTTCTCAGTAGTTATCGGTGAGTGCCGAGATTGCAGCTGCCTTAAACGCCTTTGCCAACAGCGAACAGCTAGCTATGCTCATTCGCCAATACGTCGGGAGGGCCCAGAATACAGTGTCCAGCCCCGAGGTCACCCTCAACAACGTTAATCCAATAGGGGGACATCCTACCTCGCATGCAATATCCTCGACTCCTACTGCCATTTATCAGTTCGGGGCAGGACAAAGTCAGCTCAACCAGAATCCGATTGGGTAGCTATGATATAACTTTGCCAATCCTTCCCAATTCTTCCCGGGACAAATGGGGCAACCAGCATTCACACCAGGGCCTTTCTACCAAGGAATGAACCAACAGCCCATTCCCACTTGGAGTACGTCGGTCACCTCACAGTTCCAGGCACTTCAACTGCCCCATTTTGCGGTATATCCCCAAGGGAAATATGGCTCTTATCCAAGCGCAGGGAACACCATCCTTCAACAACCAGGAATGGCGGAACTATGGCAACAATTCTTGGCCATTCACGGTGGCCACCTAAGGAACACATAACCTACGCAACCGATGATGGGAGAAGAAGACAGCTTATGCCCAAACTTCCCAATGCCGCAGTTTGAGAAGTACGTAGGATCTGGCGACCCACGCGCTCACTTGACGCATTATCAAATGGTGATGAGAGCGTTGAGGGTCAGGGACCGAATGATGGCTAAGCTCTTCGTCGTCACCTTAGGCCACCCGGTCAACGAATGGTATAGCCACCTTTCGCTGGACATAGCCACTGATTGGAATAGCCTTGCTCAAGCTATGCTGGGGCATTATGGTTTCAACGCTCAAATGGAAACCACAATGCAACATCTAGAGGCTATAAGAAAAAGGCAGGGTGAGAGATTTAAATCCTACTATACGTGTTGGATGGCTACACAAGTCAGGCTGCAGACTCGTTTGACCCTACTGGAGATGATAACAAAGCTGCTGGACGGCGCACTACCACCATACAAGAACAAATTCGGATCTGATAGCTTCTCTAGCTATCAAGAAGTGTTTGAGAAGGTGGAGAGGATGGAGTATTTCGAATCCATTGATGCATATGAGGGGCACTAACCCGTGATGAATAATTATGTAATAAATTAGCATTTAGCTACTTTTCCTACGAGGCTTCTTTTAAATTATTTTTGAATAAATTGAACATTGTTTATTTGCTTGATATTTTATCAATGACATCGCGCATTCTCATAAACATATACATAATGCTTTTAGCACACGTGACACATCATTTCATGAAATTCATTTGGGTATTATAATAAATTCAAATGATTTGACTCTTGAGAGAAAGTGAGAGACAAATACATGTACTTAGACAACACTTGATAGCAATTGCTCCATCATACATGGATGAAAGAACAATGACTTACACAAAGATCGAAAGGATCGGATATAGAATAATGCCAAAATGTCGACCGAGCAAGTTGGGACCAAATAACCGGTGCAATACCACAAAGAAGGAGTCAGAGCATTGAACACGTCAACAACTCCATCACCACCATTCATGAGACTGAACAACTAGTGCAATGCCACAAAGAAGGAGTCAGATCATGAACACGTCAACAACTCCATCACACGGATCACCACAACACATGGGACAATCAATACGAAAGACAAAAAGGAGTCAAATTGTTGAACACTTCAACAACTCCTTCGCACGGCTGGCTACTATTTGTGGGGCAATCATCAAGACTCATCATCACATACACCTCAAGCCAGCAAAGCAGCGTGAGCACTAACCAATCGACCAAAAATGCTGAACGAGACAACAAATGAAGTCATGGACATGGACGGTGATAGATCTACCAAATCAACCAAGTCTTACACAATTGCTATATGAATAGGTGAAAGAAATAAATCTCTAAAAAGCAGTACAAATAAAAAAATAAATTTGTAATTAGCCTGTCAATTAACACTCGGTTAGTTGAGCAAAAATTATGGCTTCTTTTCAAACCACAAAAAGAATAATCCGTTGAATTGAAAACCTGAAAAGGGCGGCTCAGGCAAAACTTAGAAAATCGAGAGAACCACATTGGTTAGAAAACTTGAGAGGGTTAATTGATGGCAGGGGTCAAATCATTTGGAACATTTATACCCTTGTTATGTTCATCAATGAATTGTTATTTTTGCTGAATCTTTATGCATATGCTTATCTTGATTGCTTGCATGTCAATGGTAGAATGTCGCAAGTAAACATCCAAAAAATGAAAAAATATAAAAGAATAAAATAAAGAAAAATAAGTCTGCTGGATTGAAACCCTGAAAGGGCGGTCCAGGTAAAAATTAAGACAAGCTTCGATAGATTGAAAACCCGATCTATGCAAAACTTAGAACTAAAGAAATATCAAATTCATCATCTCCTCCTTCGAATGGTATGAGGCATCATATACCTTCAACACTTCAGGTAAAACGTCTTCCAAGCGATCATCGCTGACACAATGTGGGATCAACGACTAATCCAGAATTTCCTCAAACCAGATCCAAGCTTTGAACTTGAATCTGATTCAATGAACACATGGTCATCGCTTTGAGGAAGTCATCCATGGAATCCCTAACAAAACAAACCCTAGGGGTAATCATGCACTCCCAAAAGAGAAGGCTCTTCAATGAACGAAGCCCACGACACCTACAACAGATGAACATACATCATATGATAAAAATTTTTCATGCATAAAATCATGCATACATTACATTCGCATCACGTCATTTACAAGTAATGACGATGCCAAACCGGGGCAACACTGTCCCGATAAACAAGAATCCCCACCTCCACATGAGGAACCTACAAAGACGATGGCCCACTCAAGCCTAAAGTCAACATTGCAACAAAAGCCTCCTACAAAGGAGCGGTTCTCGGGACATCCCTGAATTTCTATTTAACTTATTTACTTATCATATTTTAATTTTTGATTGAAGGGGCAAAAATTTTTACTTCGCATAAACTCAATCAAATAATTAAAACATTCATCATCAAATATATTAACATTATACTTTTCTTTGGCTTATCACAGGAAACAAATCAGAGACATCTTTGAAACAAATCTACAATCATCACAAGGGGCACACGATGACCATAACCGAAGAATGAAATAGTTTTCGATCATTATAGGGACACCGCAGATAGAAACGACCGACCCACCCATAAGGGGCACCAAGTACCTAAGGGATCCCGAAGAAAGAAACGGACAACCCTATGAAGACACAGCGCAAGAAAGGAAGGCCTATGTTATCACCAATTGGGAATAAGAAGTCACCAACCACACCGATCATGTATTCTCTATCCCTACGCTCTTTTCATGTGATCATACTAGTTATACAACGAGCAATTATCACACGAGGGGCAGCTGTGAGCACAGGATTTTGTACCAGCTCGCGCGTTTAATGATGATAGCTTTTCGGGATATTTATCCTCGAATCACACGATTTTCGACCGTCCAGCGATCTTCAAATGGGAGTTTTCCTCGTCGTTGAATTTTAAAGGAATTTAATTCAGAAATTAATTAAAAATATAAAATACAAAAAAAATACATAGAACTTTACGAAAAACTAGATCCGGGGGCCCGCATTGCCAAAGGTGAGAGAGGCAAACCTTGCCAAAAAGCTTCGGCGAGGCAAGCCTCGCCAAGATTTGGCGAGGCTCATGCCTCACCAAAGAGCTTGGCGAGGCCTATGCCTCGCCAAAGAGCTTGGCGAGGATCCCTTGCCATGAGGGGCCTCGCCGGACTTTTTATCCGGCGAGACCCCTCGCCGGAAAAACTTACATTTTTTGGATTTTCAGGATTTTTCCTATAAATAGTCGTGTATTTTTTGTTAATCGGGGCTCGAAAATTCAGACAAAAATTCTTCTTTTCAGAATAAAAAATACTGAAAAACACTACAACAAAAATACTTTCTTTTCTTCTAATTTTTTTGGATCCCAAAGCACGTTTGGATTCCAAATTTCTTCATCTTAAAAATCAAATTTCTTCATCTTTTTTTCTTTAAATATCCTCAGATATTCTCGGGTCTAAAACAAATTTAGAACCCGAGTCTGATTATCTTTTGGATAAATAAACACTTATTTTCTAATTAAACTACATATAACTACAAAAATGAACGAGGAACATTCCTGGGGATCGAACGGATACGCCGAAGTGGATTCATACACAAGGGTAAGCCTCTGAGTTCCTAGAATTACAAATTCCATGCTCATCTTCTGTCTTCATCTTTTTTCTGATTTTATTTGTGGACCTAGGAATTATTTTTATTCCTTATTATTGTAAATTATGTTGTAATCTCTCCTTCATCTTTATTTCTTTCTTTATTTTTTATTTTTACGTTAGAATATCCCCACGAAGGGAATAAAAAGTATTCCCGGATAACAGGCCTCACATTTTTTACCATGCGGTCATTTTCACTAATAAAATTGACCAACATACGTGTAAATAAAAATGAACCAATTTTTATTTAAATTAACAACTTTAAAATCTTCGATGTTTTAATTAGGCCACACAGGCCTCGGTAAAATCAAAATCGAACATAAGTGATATCCCTTGTGCTAACCTTTGTGGATGCAGGTTATATGTTTGTTTAGGATTTTAATTTTCTTTTGGGTATCGAAATTTCATTGTT
Organism: Euphorbia schlechtendalii; assembly: GCA_949673415.1. Classification (NCBI taxonomy): domain Eukaryota; kingdom Viridiplantae; phylum Streptophyta; class Magnoliopsida; order Malpighiales; family Euphorbiaceae; genus Euphorbia; species Euphorbia schlechtendalii. The sequence goes on from CATIWQ010285687.1 coordinate 5,026, forward strand.
TTTTGGAAATGTAATTAATAGGGTAGTGGGCAGTTGCATCCACCGATTTTTGAAAGCCTTGTAATTTTTATTTTCCGCATTTACTTACTGTTTTGTGGATGGATTTACTGCTTTTTCTATACGTGAATCATGCATGTAAACTCGAAAAACAACCTAAGCGTGAATATGCGTGACTAAGAAAATATGGTTTTCTATTGATGTAATTTAATGTAATCACATAAGAAATAAGCAACTTATCCCGGACCCGAATCTCTGTGTCTTGGTGGGCCGTTCCCCGGACGTTAAGCCTCACAGGACTCTGATTCCTGGAAAGAGCTAATCAAGGTGGCGGCTCCACACTAAGAGATGGTGGATTCGGGTTCGAACCAATATAAAAATGTTTTTCGCCCTCTCTTTCAACCTTTTTCCGGGGTCCCAGACCCCGGTGTACCTTTTTCAAACGCCTCGGTGGACCGCGCCTCTCATCTCTCACGCGCTCTCGGCCCACTCCTCCGTGTCACGTTCACAGGTATGTTTGCCTTATACGGGCTTAAGAGTCGGACATCATATGGATGTCATGCTGAGAAAGGGTAAATGATGTTTTATGAATCTAACTAATTTCATGTTGTCCTAGGGTGACATGATCTGAAGTGTCAACTAATCCTAAGTATGAGTGACACCAAATTGGTATCATGGTGATGAGTAGATGATATGTCCGTTTTATATTGTTGATATCATGAGTGTGTGCGTTCAAGCATGGCACATCTGTACAATGCATGATGAATCGAAAGCGGTAAACACATATCACACAATATCCAACTTCCAACCATATAACTCCCATGGGTAGGGTTTTTGACTAGTCTCTATCCTAAGTTTGGTTCATCTTAGTACCATGAGGATACTAAGGAGTTCACCTACAAGAAAATATAATGCATGATCATTTGTTGGGTAACACTTTAGGGAAAATTCCTATAGCTTATTTACATGAGGTTTGTAAATGGGTTGCATATGTAAAAGCCTCTTCCCAAACGGGTTTTAACGAGGGAGGTACATACAATACGGTAACAAGTTCTCCACTCGTTCAAGTACTATCTTTCCTCAAGGAAGCATATGAGTACAAGAGAAAGCTTTGTGGTAATAGGGACCCTAGACTTACGAGCTAATCCCCTCCATTGCAATGCGTTATTAGGAATATGTCATAATTAAGAAAATACAAAATAATGTGATCAATAATTTTAGGAACTTATCCAAAATCTAAAACCTTTGAAAAAACATTTCAAAAAAATCCTTAGTGGAGTCGCCATTATGAGCAGATGACATGGAGAGCGATAGGCTGAGAGCATGTTGGTTAGAGGCGCGGTCCACCAAGGTGTTTTTAGGGAAAATAAAATGTGCCAGGTTGAGGACCCGGAAGGTTTGAAAGCTAAAGTGAAAACATTTTTATATTGGTCAAACTCGAATCAACCGTTTATTAGTGTAGAGTCGCTACCTGGATTAGCTCTTCCAGGAATTAGAATCCTCTAAGGCTTAACGTCCGGGGGATGGCCTGCTAAGACATAGAGATTCGGGTTCGGGATAAGTTACTTACTTCTTATTGGATCACATTAAATTAAATCTACAGAAAAATGTATTTCTTAATTGTGCATATTCGTACTTATGTCATTTTCGAGTTAATAATGCATGATTTGCACATATTTGGAAAGCGATAAATCCATACATAAAGTGGTAAATAAATGCGGAAAAGTAAAGATTAAGATTACAAAACCTTGGGGGATATAATCGCCTGCCTAATCTATTAATTACATTTCCCAAAAAAAATAATTGAAATTGCGATACTTGAAGGAAAATAAAATCCTAAGCATACATCTAATCCTAATCTACCTATATCCACAAAGGTTAGCACATGGTATATAACACAATATTTTCACATATGTTCATTTGATTTTGACGAGGCTCGTGTGACCTTTTGAAAAATTGACAATTGAAAATTCTTATTTAGAAATAATAAGGTTCATTTTTATTAGCATATTGGATGCTCATTTGAATTAGTGAAAATGCTCGCATGGAAAAAATATGAGGACTATTATCCGGGAATAATTGTTATTCATTTCATGGAGGTATTCTTGCAGGATTCTTCAACAATCGCTAAATTAAAATAAATAGAAAAGAAGAAGAAATATAAAAATCACATAATAAAAGGAAATAAGATTGATACTAGGTCAACATGGAGAATGGAATAAACATTAAAAGCACGAGATAAAGCAACTCTAAGAACTCAGAAGCTTACCCTTTCGGCGCGAATCCACCTTCGAACTACATGCTTGTCCTTTGGGAGTCCTCTTTTTTCATCTTTAGAATTTTTTTAGTTTCAAGTAAAAATTTGAATTAAAATGTGTTTTTAATCCGAAAAAATATTATTGTAAAAAGACGGAGTGTTTTCGTATTTTTCTACTAAAAATTGCCAGTCTCAAACACTGAAAATTTCCCCGATATTTATAGGGAAATTTTCTCTAGAAAAAATCGGGATTTTTAAAAAATCCAGTGAGGGGGGTCCCTCGGTGAAACTCTAGCGAAGCTCGCCAGAACTTCTGGCGAGGTTACCTTACCGGACTTTTGGTGAGGCCGGTTTCGCGCTCCCCGATTTTTTTATTTATTATTTATTATTTTTTATATTTTTAATTAATTTTAAAAATATTTTCAATTAATAAATTTTTACTAAAGTATAATTTTCCAAGTCCTTAATAATTTAAGTCGTTAAAATAAAATTAGAGACGAGGAGCACTCCCATTTGAAGAACTCTGGATAATGTGTAGGAGGAACTTAAGCCTTCAGATTTTTTTAACAAACCTAGTCTCCTACACTTGGTAAAGAGTTGAGCTAGTGATTCAGTCTAAGGAGAGATTGGAATTGGAGGGACATGTACAGGTTTATTAGATATCCCAAAAGTGGTCATGTTAGTTCCTCCATTCTTATACATAGTCGGATAAGTCTTCAATCCTTTATATGTTCTTCTCATTTGCTCTTCCTCGTCATACTTCTCAATTCTTTTTGCATACTCAAGCACTTCAACAAAATAATTGAACTTCTTCATCTTCATATGATCCCTATAATGTTGGTTACATCCCTGGACCAACTAAACTACCAATACTTCCACTTTTGGAGCTCCATCTACCAAAACTTGGACAGCCATCCACCTCTTGTAATACGCTGGGAAGGACTCATTTGGTTTCTGTCTAACCCTCTCAAGATCTTGCAGTGTAATTTCCATTTAGTTATTATACGCATACTACTTCAAAAATTCTTCACTTAGCTTCTCCCAGTCAGTTTTAACATCATAAGATAGTTTCATGTACCACATTACCACCGCATCCCTTAAAGTGGTAGGGAATAAGTTCAGGATATGAGCATCCTTGATCCCTAAGCTTGACATAATGCGGAGGAAGTATTCAACATGAGCTTCAGGTGAACATTCTCGAGAGTAAGGGTGAATATTAGGCATGTTAAACCCAACTAGTAGTGGCTCTATTATGTTCCTTGAAAAATTATTGGGTTTGGAATATCTTATAACATTAGGGTTTCTTATTTGCATCATTACCTCAACATCACCATACTTCTCTCTAAACCTCCTATCAACTTCTGCCTCCACAGATGCGTCTACAACCTTCTTCTTACCTCGACGACTTCTACCATTTCCATTAGTCAACATATCTTCCAATGCTTCCAAATCATATATTTTCTCATCACGACTGTGTCACCCGCGCTGGATATTTGAGGGGCCTTCAAGATTGATAAGTTGACCATTATGATCGTCTTGAGTTGAAACTTGTTTTGATGCTAGTGCAGCACCCATCATCTCCTTAAAATTGTTTGAACAGTGGAATTGTTTCATAACATTAGCAACAGCCTCCTTGATCATTGCTCTTTCGTGTTGTTCCTCCATTCCTTCAAGCACAAAATGAATATTACTTGGTAGAACTAATCAATCCTCTTCCTTATCTGATTTAGACCCTAATTCCACTCTAACTGATCCTGGCGCTACAATGCCATATCCTAAAGAGATTCTTGCAAGACGCTTTTTAGATCATTTCCAAGCTGCATATGATCATAAAATCATTAGTAATGGTATGACATGTGTTGTTTCCTTTATTTGGGTATGTATTTGATGAGTGACATGCATGAGTGAATGAATGAATACATATATATGTATGCGTATGGGGTGATTTGGTCATTTGATCATAATTGACACAAACCTAGTTCAGTACTTGGAAAAACCTAAGCGGTGCAAGGCTAATTGGTGGCAATGACACTAGCATGTGTTCGATACTCAGGATGTACTTGAGAGATTTATGGCTACTTAGTCGCACTAACACCAGCCGGATTTCGATACTTGGGAAGTACATGAGGAGTTTGGAGCTATTTGGTCACAATAACACTAGCCTAGGTTCGACAATCGGGAAGTATCTAAGAGGTTTTGGGCTATTTGGTCGTAATAACACTAGCCTAAGTTTGGTACTCAGGAAATACCTTGGAGGTTTTTGGCTATTTAATCGCAATGACACTAGCCTAATGTTTGCCACTTTTCTATTGATAAATTTAATTAATAATGGTTCCAAAATCTCATGAACTATTGGCCAATAACTGCGCCAAAAACTTGTTCACAAATAAATGTAGGTGTTGTCAATACCCCTTATCATATAGAAAAATGATGATAATTGCAAGTATACAGTTGCGATGTAGTTTTAAAAGATATCGAACCCACAGGGAAGGAACTAGGTCTAAAGATAAATTTGGAAAGAAACAAAGTAAAATAAAATAAAAATAGATTAGAGATTTTTATGGATAGGAAGATTAGAATGAAAAGTTGAGTAAATATAGATGTGATAGATTATAGACTCTAAATTAATAGATTTTCACTACGAACAAGTATAGCAAAGAAAACATGCAAGATCAACGAAGATATTACGACACACTAGATTAATCTAACAAACCGGTTCAACACGAATTATTCACCGCAGAGCAACACATGAAATAACTTTTCTAAACCTAGCGCAAACGAGATAAGACTGTTATATAAACCTGGACAACATCAATACTATGCTTTGTACGGGTCGCTCTCATATAGCCATAGTTAGCAAGTTACCATTCCAAAAATGTTGGCTCACTAAACAGCGTTATATCATAGATCCAGTGATTATACACGATATTGTTAACCCCGAAACTACTCTTAAAATTAACGCCAACGCATATAACTTGATTAACATACAAGACTTAGCATAAAATACGCATTATGACACATAGACATATCATAAACTTCGAAATAGAAAGTATAAGTAGAAAGCAAAGCAAAGTTGTAAGGTATGCAAGTGAAAGCTAAAGTTGATAAAACCGTATCCACTCTTTAATGGGAGTCGTCAATTC
>CATIWQ010285712.1:0-24679 GCA_949673415.1 Euphorbia schlechtendalii
AGATTTGGAATCCACAAACTATTGAAAATGTTCTTAGGAATGATAGTATTGCAGAAATACTCAAAAAAACGCGAGGATTCGAATTGATTGGTGTGGAGAGGAATGAACGTGTGGATAGATGTGAAGAAAGTTTTACCTAAATGAAGTGCAGCCTGGATGAAATTGTCTTTACACTACCGAAGGAATCAAATAGTAATTACCTAAGTAAATAATGATATATTTGGGCTTCGCAAAATTAGATCAAATAGTAATTTCATCACCCACTCCAGGAGTGTTCAATTGAGCATATGTTTTGCTCGGTATTCTTAATATATTTAAGATGGCTAAATTGAACTATAATTTATAAATAATAAGAAGAATCGAACTAAACTGATTTTTTTAATTATAAACAAAAGAGAACATGATCTGACAGAATGATGGGAATTTTGAACTATACAAATAAAACAATTTATAAATAAACTTACGTGACCAAAAATATAAAGAGAAAAGTTAAATTTTAAAAAAACAGTGGAAATTTGATGTTCTTATTTGATTGTTTACCACAGAGAATCTGATTTTATTAATGTTCGATATTATAAACCAATACTGGCAAGATTGATACATGTAATGTAATGATTTATTAAATAGGAAAAAAGAAAATGTGTCCAGATAAGAGAAAATCTTTTTTTCTGTCCATTTACAGTTTATCACTGTTCTTTTGTGTCCTTTCCTCCCTGCTGAAATTGATTTAAAAACATTTTTATCGTAATTCGAACTTAAAGATGTCATTTTAGTTTTGCTTATCTTATAATAGTTCCAAAAATTGTTTTAGGTGCCGAGAGAAATGAAAACAAAAATGAGTTCTTGATTTAAACGCAAGCCAAAAATGATTCAATGATCGTTCTCTTTGTTTCTGATTGAGTTTAGATAATTGATTGGGTTGCTCGTATCCATTCTTTCTTGAGGAGGATATTTGAACATGCTACCCCCAACCTTTATTTAGAAATTAGATGCACATTCAATTTTCCGACTATTTAATAACCATCAATACATATATCTATATTAATCTATTATTCAAAAATTATTAAAAATAAAAGTTTTGAGTCTCTATTTTCCACAACAACAAAGTTCTTCATTTACTACGAGACAATTTGGATGATCATAGTACAACAGTTTAACAACTGAAAAACCTTGTTAAGGAACCTGGCAAGTGTTTTAAACCTACATTCTTTACAAAAACGTTTCATAATTTAATTTGGGGCTATTTGTTTTTAAATGATGATAGTACAACAACAACAATGACAGTTTATTGTTAAGTTGGGATACACATTAACAGCTCAAAATAAAAGGCTCACTCTCCATTTTCCTCTTCGGCCTTCTTAAGAACGGCTAATTCGATATTCGTTGAATTAGAGAAGATGGGTGTCAGTTTTACCGACGGGTTGATCTTGTGAGACAATGATTTGGCCAACTCAAGATTGGTTGAATGAGAGAACTTAGGTGGGAGTTTCATCAATGGTTCATCTCCGCTTAGTTTTCTAAATGCCATCCCAAGAGCATATCCCAAGGCTCGGCCAACAGGAACTGCAACAGCATTCCCGATCTGACGATACCTACAAATAAAGTTTTCACCACGCAGAAAATGAATTCACATTGAACACACGAGAAAAGAAGATTGATAGGTTTCTTGAATAAGAAAGTGCGTACCTTTCTGTAACTGAGCCGGAGAATCTATAGTAATCAGGAAAGCCTTGAAGCCTTGCAGATTCTCGAATGGTGAGGACTCTATCTTGCTCTGGGTGTGCCAGTACCTGAAAAGTCACCAAAGGGTCACAAACTATATATAGGTCCGAAATATTACTGATAATACCGACCTGGTTGTGAAGGCTTGGGCTTGTTAGTACTGTTGATACTGTTTCATCCCACCATAATCTCCCATATGGCCTGCATTTATTCAATTCGTCAAATCGTGGCAACGGCAATCAAAATAATTAAAATAGCCTTTGGAACCATCTACACACCTTTTGGACTTTCCATGTTTGTATGTGAAGGCGAAATCCGGTACCTACATGACAATATGACATGAGGGCATAGGTTATTTGATTATTCTCCATCTAAGCATATTGAAGCATGTTTCTAGAAGGAAATGCAATAAAGCACTCACCAGTGGCCTTCCAGACGGTAACAATGGCTGTTCTATCGTTGGATCTCGCCGAACCACATTATCACGTCCAACAACTACACCGGGGAGATCTCTGAAATTTGCTCCCTGAAAATGGTTTCGATTAGGAAAAAAAATAAGTTCGGTAAACTCAAATCGATAAGAAGCCGGTATATAGATAAGAACCTTCTTTTTAGGAATCATGCAAAGTCGAGCGTAATCATCCTCAGCCAATGAGCAAGGACGATGGTCATATAATATACTTTTATCTTTTGTAATGCTACCCTGTGAAGTACCAGTCATCTCTATGGAACCACACATCAAGAGAAAATCAGTCAAAGTCTCCCTAACATAACTCTCTTACCATATAAGTAAATACTAAATAGTAATAAACAATAGCATAAATATCACATTGAAGCTAAAATCAGATGATAACAAAGCCCTTTTCTAAGAAATTCGTTAAGTATGCACAAAGTTCAGAATGGACGTTTTCTTTTATAAGCAAGAATAAGGAAACAAATAGTAGCATAACAGTGGGGAAGAGGCTAAGTAGTTGTAGAAACATTATAGTTAATTCAGAGCTTAAGAAGCAAACTTTTTCCAAAATAGTGGAATAAAAAACATGAACTATAAGGAATGTGAATTAAAGAATATATAGACACAATTTCATGATATGGACTTCAATCCAACATGAACTGCTACCCTCTCTATGTGAAAATAATATATATGATAAATCATGTAAGCCGAATGGAAATAATTGCGTGAAAATGAGTAATGTTTAGTTGGCTATGCCAGATCATATTTGAAGTGCAGAGGAAAAGAAATTATTTCGAAATTATCTTATTATATAAACAAAGAGGACAATCCAATTAGGCTGAAGGCTGAACCTTTAACAATCCTGTTTAAGTGGCTCCTCATGACCACTATGAATCATACTAAAAATTATAGCTGCAGTATATCATTCTTATTTGCTTAACCAAATTTTCTTATAAAGAATAAAACACATTACCATGAATTGTTGACCTTATAAACCTTTGAAATTCAGTCTCTGGAGGCTTTTCATAGGTTGATTCTTCACGATTCTCGCAGTGTGTGACCTGTATCACCAAGCTAGATGAGGCAACAATAAAAGTGCACTATACCAGTAGAAGCAACAAATAGAGCATGGTATGATGAGACTACCGGTGGAAGATCAGACAAGACATCTCGAAGGACCGAGGCCTTTTCAAGATTACGAGGCTGGTTTTCATCATAGGCAACAGTATTCCGCTAAAAACAAAAATAAAATTCTTTACTTAATCACATGATGCATGTTGTAATTATCTTGAATAATAATTTGAAAGAAAATAATACCTCAAATTCAGATGGAGGCCAATATCTGACAATGACTTCATGTGTAGGAAGTGGAAATTGAGGGAGTTTCTGCAGGAAGTCAACATTAAACAAAAGAAGTCAAAATTATTAGAACAAAAGATAATTCACATACAAAGCCATAAAATAAATTGATTGAAGACACAAATATTAGAAGCGTGCCTCACTAAGATGAGCTCCCCAGACAAAGACTCGCAAACGAAACTGTGGAAGACCATAACAGCCAGCTGCCATGGTTCCCAGCCTAGCTTGATATTTCATATGTACCAAACGACTTAAAGCATATCTTGCCAAAGAAGCTTTGTCAAATCTGATAATATCAACGACATTTTCCATCAATACAAACTTTGGCTTTAAGAACTGCACTATGTCCATAAAGACTACAATCTGACGATTTCTTTCATCAGAAAGTGGAGAATCAACATTTCTGTAGCGATTATAGCCACTTATCCCCTGGCATGGAGGTCCTCCACAAATCACATCAACGTCACCCTAGAATGGAGTGAAGAATTAGGAAGACTAAAGGTTGACATAAAATTCGAAAACATATTAGCAAGAAATCACTTGAACCAAGTATGAAACGAAACTTACAGGAAGAGGCAAGATCTTGGACTTGAAGCCACATCTTACAAAATCCCGAATACATTCTTTGCAATTGCTAAACAATTTCATATAAATAAGTCAGAATGATTTGAGTGTAAGTTCTTTTACGATAGCAGGGATCATACCTTAAGTTTTCGATTGGTTCCCATGTATCTTCACTTGAACTATAACCTTTCCAATGTACCTAATGAAACAGCAGCGAGCAAAAATCATATCACAAAGCTACAAAAATACAAGTAAATAACTATGAATTGTTAGTAATTACATAGAAGTTGACGTAAAACAATTACGACCAGTTAGAACCATAACTTTAACTAATTTAGGTTCCCTGTTTCAGAATTATAACCATATATTTCACAGATCATGTTGACTTCTATAGAAACTGCAATGTACAAATCTTTTTACCTTAAATTTCAATCCACGATTTCCTGTCTCATCAGGATCACCATAACAAACATCAACCACTTCTGAAACTTCATATTCACCAGGGGTATCAACTTTGTGATCTTTACTTTGTTTGGAATCCCTTAAGGATATTGAAGTTGAGTGATGTATCCTTTCTGTGTCATAAACAACATACTTTCTGCACAGCTTTTCCCATTGCTTCAGTAGTTCAAGAAAATCCTCAGCACCTTCATTTCTAACCTAAAATATAAGAGCAATTTGTGTATTCTAAAATATCTGCACCCCCGAATCAAAAGAACACGCAGACATTATTTGGTAAACTCACATGAGTTTCTGGATGATTTAGTTTAAAGCTCTCACAGGCAGACTTGTCTTTATCAAGGGCCCATCTCTAAAGTAAAATAAGTAAAATGCAAAACCAAAGTAAGAAAAAATCAACAAAAAACTGTACATAACTTTGAATGGATTATTTAATTAAGAAAAACTACCGTTACAAGATTTACAGAAGAAACTTTTGCACCGAGGCATAAACCTGTTGACATTCCACCACAACCAGAAAAGATATCTAACAGGGACAACTCTGCTTTGTAATTTTTACAAGTAGGCATATTTTCAAATGGAGTATTAATGGTTGTCATGGGAGCTAATGCAGATTGGATCCTTTCTTCAAGGCTTGAGATGTCCACATTAGGACCGGGCTCCTCAAAAATGGGATGTGATGATGACTTATTCTTCTTGAATGAATCATCTGAAACAAATGAAAATTGCATTAGCAGCAAGCATCACCATCAGCTGTCCCAAAAACCAACACTATTAATTTAGTATATAGAACTGTTTCATTCACACTGTAATCTCTAACTTTACCATTTCTCTATAACATTTCTGCTCGGACTTATTCAGTTATTCTTTAGGATGCTTATATAGTTTTAACTGGGAATGATAGAGGGCGATCCCACATTTCACAAAAGCAGGACTTTGCTCACTTTTCCTAGTTCAATACCTATAGTAAGTATAAGCATATAACTATGTAGTTGAATCGTCATCATCATCCACCATATGTAATTGAATCCATGGTCTATTTATCCTATTCCTTCACTCAAAATTTCATCCCAAAGTAATTCTTTTTCTAGATATTCAATTGTCCATAAAGGCATCCAATTACTCGGGTTTGGGGAAATTGATCTTTACTTACCTTGTATTGTTTTAAGTATTTAAGGTCTAGCTTATTGTAGTTTGTATGACTCCATCAACATGATAATACAAGACTTCACCGAAGGACACAGCAATTGCCAAGTTTCTTTTTAATTTTCACAGACTTGGACATGATAAAACTATTTAGAGTATCCAACTATGAATAACTATAATACTCACCAATATGCATTGTCCTAAAAGAGGAATACTCCACACTATACTCCATATCAAAATAGAAGCCTGAAGGAGAAACAGCATGTCTCTTTGAACTTATCTGAAACGAGAAGCATACAGATTTATAAATCTAAATGTAGCATCAATATTAAAAGAGGAACAATCTAAATGTAGCAATATCTATCGGCCAAGTAATAAAAACAATCTACATAAGAGATATAATCATTCTCAAACCACACCTTAGGCAATATTTGTACAACACTAACTTTTGAAATGATGCAATCTATTGGATTATCATTCATTACAGTTGAATAAAATAAACGTTTCTTGTCATGGAAAGCACCCTCCTCTTGTATAACCTGGGAAGCAAATACAAGAAACAATGAACACCTTGTAAAGGAAAAAACATATCATGGAACATTGACTAAAAATCTTATTTGCTTACCGTATCTTCTACTCTATAAAACCATTGGACTCTAAAATATTCCTCTTTATGTGTTGTTTTGAAAAACTCTATTATCCTACCAATATGCTTTTTGTCTCCTTCCCCCTGCAATAATTGATAATTAGAAAACTTAGTACCATACAAAGCTTGTTGATGTTACACTGTTTCTTAATAGGCCGTTGCCTTATTAAGGACCCCAACCAAGTAACAAAATTAAAGGGGTTAGGGAAAAAGTTTTCCATTAAAATGTTTAAAAAAAAAGTGGAGCAACTAAATGAAATAACCTTATTTTTCCAATAACAATAGCAAGACTCTGAAAATCGAGTCATTTGTGAAACTTAAGTTTATTACATGACGATAAGATAGTCTATCATAATAAACCAAAATTCTATTGTTTCTTTTGTGAAGTTACCATTTTCATATATAAAAAGGAAGTGGAAAATGTTTCTTCTCTATATTCTTGTCAAATCAAAATGTTTACCTTTATATATGCACAATCTCCAAGTTTGTAGATGTACCCATTAATTTGAGCTCGAGTATAATGGCTTTCCACATCCCAAACAATTTTATCTTCATCGTCATCGCTAAAACAGCAAGCATAAACAAGATAAGAGCAAATTATCCCTACTGCTTTGAATTACACTTTGAAATGGAAGAATGGAAAACAAGACCAGTAAGAGAGATAGGCTCACAAATTTTTCTTACTCTAGCAAGAGCTTCCTTCGGTTTGATTTTTGATTCTGCAAAGACACTGTTTTTCAGTATCAACGAAAAAACAAACAAAAGAATATAGAAGGTACATGGGCAGGAATTCGAATTATGTTGAGAATTTTGAATTCACGAAGAATCCCAAGTAACAGACTCCCAGAAGAGTAATCAAACAGACAGGACACCATGAAAATCCTATTACACAACCACACAAGCTATATCAATTCACAACAAAATTAATAAATTTCACCATTTTATTTTCACTCTATGGCTAAACAAGAAGAATTTTTCTTAAAATCTGCATATTCTATTCTCTCTTTTGTTGAATCTAGGCATTACAACAACTCACAGGTTTTAGCATTCAACACGGTAACTGACACGGAAACGGGGAAACACCCTTTTTAAAAAATAAAGGTTCAGAAATTGTGGGGAAATGAGTAAATAAAATAAATGTAGGGGTATATATTTATAAATATAAATATTATAAAATTTTATACATATTATTTCATTCTTATATAACATACTATAATTAAATTTACTTAAAATAAATCAATTGATTATAAAGCAAATCTACTATGAATAATGGTTATTTCAAAACATTAAACAACAGTAAATAAGGTTATCGAAGACAATAAAGTTTCATGAAGTCTGAAAGTTGTGTTATATTTGATAAATCGTAATAATGTACGTATATAGAATGGAATAAAACTTATTTTATAATGTAGGGATATTATTATTATTATTCAATAATGAATTGGGGTTTTAAGGTCTTATTAGTTTGAATAGATTAGGAAGTTTAGTTTTGGGAATGAATCAAAATTGGGTTAATCGATATGAGGAATTTTCTAGGAAACGGTTTCCTGAATTTGAGGAAACGAGTTTCCAACTTTCTTTAATTGTGGAAACAGCCCGGAGACGTCTCGTAGAGGTTTCCTAGGGTTTCGTTTCCGAAACGGATGAGAAAGGCAGAAACGGCATGTCACTGGAGTTTCCGTGCTTCCTTTCAGCATCACAAGGCTTCAGTTTACTTGATCAGTTAAACTAAAACAAATATTTGAACGCAATGACACTCAATCAAAGTTTTTCCTATCACTGAACATAATTTATTTTCCAATGATTTGTTTTGCCTTTTGATTGAATATTATAAGTAGAGTTCAATCATCTTCGATAGTGTAATGAAGATAAGATGGACATAGAGATGAATACGAAGAAGAGAAGACACAGCAGTGACAAAAACAGCAAAGAAGTTAATGATACGGTGATACCAAGGAGACAGAACCTTGAATGAAGTTTTTAATTCTTAAATTTAATTTGCATTCAAGATAAGTACTCATTACCAAAGCAACAAGTAATTGAATATATCAAACAATATAAGTTCCAACATTCCTGATTATGCTCATCTTTACTTTATCTCAGTCTATAGAAGTGAGCCTGTAATCCCTATGAAGTATGAATGGTAAATCTGTGGTGTCATTTTAGTTTTCTCATTTACTTGATTACGCATCTAGTCATAAATTACACCCATAATATGAGTGAAAATAATCTGATAGAAAAGATTAAAGAAAGTAACGAGCCAAAGGTTAATCACCTTCATTTCATAGCGCCAACGCCATCTCTCCTGAGCTTCATCACTGGGGAGCGGATCTCCTATCAAGGAACAAAAGATTTCATCTTTATTCTCATAAGACAACAGCTCCATCTTCTCTGAAGTGTACTGATAATCTTCTTTCTTCTCTTGAGAACGCATCAACATCTTGGTTTCAGAATTATTTAGAACTGTCTTAATTCTCTTATATGGTTGTTCTGCTAATGCATCTGATAATATACTGCAGTCCGAATCAACTTTATTGTTGCAAGCACGCCTGGACCGTAAGGACTCCGTAGAATTACTTCTAGATTTAGTCTTTGCATCAGATCCTCTGATCGGCATTTTAAGAGTATTATCGCCCATGCTTGAACTGGTGAATCTTGGAGACCTTCTTAAATTCATCTCACCATATGTCAAAAGCAAGGGTTTTGGACTACCATTGCAATGACATGAAACTAATGGTTCCACATTTAGTTCTTCGGTTTTACTTGGTTTGGAGTGACAACTTTTTATTGAACAAACGTTCAATGCAGCTTTGAAAGAGCCATTCTTGGTACAGCCAACAGCTGAGGATACTCTGGGAGATCTATGCTATGCAACAGCAGATGAAATTAAAGTAAAAAAACAACAAATAGAAATTGACAAACAGCAGTGATAAGAGATAGAAATCAACTTGGAACAATTACGACTTACTTGAGTGTAATGCGTTGACTTTGGCTCTGCAGACATGCAAACAGTTATACTTACTGATTGATGATAAAAAAATTTCGTTTTTTTGGAAATTCGATTTCATAATTCTCAAAAAGAAAAAAAAATCCATTTTATCAACTTTGGACTAACCATAATTTACCGCTGTTAATATATCTCCCAGAATAAGATAAGAATTACCGACAGCAAATTCACGAAAAAAACTACATTTTCTGAGCTAATTTTCCGATAAAGAAAACAGTGCATTCAACATAAAGTACCACAATTATGATTCCTAACCGCGAGAATTCCACATATTAAAAAGGAAAAAAACGCACCTTATTCAAAGAATCGTCAAGATCACTCGATTCCTTACTCTCCGACGGCTTCTGAGGGGAAGACGGGGAGGGGAATGGTTGGGGGTGATGATTTTGAGCTGCATCGAGGTTGAAATCTTGAGACTGGGGGATAATTGGAGGCACATTGTGGAAATTGGGAGCAAGAGTGGAGGAATCTTGAGGATTGTGAATTTGCAATGGCACTGGTTGGATATGGGGGTCAACCAGTGACGGATTGAGAGACATTTTCTTCTTCTCGGCACATAGAGAGCAGATCTACTTTTTACTTTGTTCTGATTTCAAACAAAAAGAGCGCATGCAAAGTCAGTGAGATTCGAGTCTTGTGCTTGAGCTGCAGTTAACAGAGCGCCTGCAAAGTCAGTGAGATTCGAGTCTTGTGCTTGAGTGAGCTCGATTTTAACTGCAGTTAACAGAGCGCCTGCAAAGTCAGTGAGAAATACAACTGTTCATGGGCTTGTTGGGACTGTATCGAGTCGAGCTAGCGGGCTTTTAATAATAACATGTTCATCCCAGATCCGTCCCCTGCCCATTTACAATGTTGTGCTAGGCTAGGTTGGGTGGGTTGAGCTAGGTTTAGATTGTTCAATGAAATGTGTATTTTTTTTTTTTTATGTAAACTACATTATAAATACTTTATACATATAAACCTTGTAAAAAAATAATATGTAACAAAGCATTCATTTAATTAATAATATTTACATTTTCTAATTCAATAATAAAAAATATTATGCATATATAAACACATTTATTATATATAAAACGTGGGGTTAGGTTGTTTATTGGGATTTTAAACTAATCTTGAACTCAAATCATATATTTTTCGAGTTTTAGTGGGTTCGGATTTAGACTAAAAAAATTTTAAAAATTATTTCCCAACTTGACCAATACATTACGGGTTGCAAAGTCCACGAACAGGTTTAGTGAGAAATGAGTGTTATGTTGTTGCTTCACAATCTTTTATATATAAACTTATTTTATATTTTTCAAGTTTTAATGGGTTCGGATCAGGTCGAAAAAAACTCATAAAATAGTTTCCCAACTCAACCAATACAGTACGGGCTTGGACGGGTTGCAATGTCCACGAACAGGTCTAGTGAGAAACGAGTGTTATGCGATTAAACTTATTTTATAAAATGTGCGACTAATGAAAATAATTAAATAAGATTAAACAACCTTATACTATTAAATTATTAATTCAATTCCAAACCTTGCCTAATAATTGAAAGAAAAAGTAAAACGATGTTTTATATCAGAGTCATTTCTCTTTATTTGACATATATATAAATTTTAGATTCTTATATTTTAATTTTAATTCGTTTATTGTTATATAACAATTTTTGTAAGGTCATAATATGAATGTACTTTAAGTAAATTAAAGATAAAAGCATCAACATCCTGAATACCATCATCAACTTTCAAAAAGATTAGTTTTCCCCTTAACTTGGTAAAAATGATCAGTTATCTCCTTAACTTGGTAAAATACACCAGTTTACCCCCTTAATGTAACGTGTCAACTTTTAGCTGGAGAGAGAAAAATTAGATAAATGGCATATTTGAAAAGTCAAACCAACCAGATTCTGACACGTGACGTTGAGCGGCTAACTGATACATTTTTACCAAGTTAAGGGGATAACTGATCTTTTTGAAAGTTTATGGTAGCATCCAGTTTTCTGAACCAACTTCAGGAATTTTCGAGTTCATAAATTTCTCGGGTTTGAGAGGGTCATATTCATTCTCGTTCAGATTAATAGTTCAGAGATAAATCTTTATCCTCATCTCATGAAGACTTTAACCGAATATTATTTCGTTCTCATCAAAGAGATCTCGTCATGTTTAGAGAGATCACGTTCCAGGTGCCCATTTGTCTATGTTATACATATTGCTCATATTATTTGTTGAAATATAATTTGTTACCCTAATCTAATTTCCACGTAGTACAATCATTAACCATCTTGTGTATTTGTAAAATAATTTTTTTACAAATTTATACAAAAAGAATATGCTAAATATGGTAAAAATGAAAAATTACACGACACAATAACCAACATAACACAAGGCCTAAAGTAATGATTTCCCTCACTCCTAGTTAGACTTGCTCATCGTGCGGGCTTGGGTCGGGTTTCGTTGGATTTTTGGCGAAAACATCAATCAAAGTCTAGTTTAAGTCCATACTTTATAACTTTGAGCGTGAGTCAGGTTTATGAGTCATTTTCAAACCAGGTTTACGGCGCATGAATATTTTTTATTTTGAATTTTTATTAGAATAAATGGAAAAAATTATCAAAATAGACAAATATGCTAAATTATTTACATTATTTACTTAAAGTCTTTAATATTCGGTAGAATTTATTATAATCAAGTATAAAATTTTAATATGAAAAAATATAAAAATCTTTAAACAATTATTAAATTTAATTTATAAATATAATAAATGAAATTATTATTCACTGGATCGGGCTCGGACAAAACTTAGATATTCATATAAATATCAAACCCAGTCATAAAATTTTAAACTTTGACAAGCTCAGACCAGGCTTAATGAAATTATATGGGTCAAAGTACTCAAAGCAGGCCCATCCATGAACAACTATACTCCTAATCCATTTTTACTTGTAAGTAATTTCAAGGAATGCTCCGACTAAGCTTGCACGGATAGAACAAGGCAGTTCTAATTTTACATGAGGACACTAATAAGGGTAGAAATTGTAATAAAAATCGGATTCTGAAAACCATTTTCTAATAGAAAATAATAGTACATAGGAAATGTTTCATTCACGGAGGAGAAACTATTATAATTTGCCAACAAGGGTAGGACAAACTTATCTCCGTTCAGTGCAGACTCCACCCACATACCAAACACTACCAAATTCCTAGTGCCAATAACCAGTAAGCGCAAACCTATCAAACTGCAGAGCTCCAATTAAAATTCAACAATGCAGAGATTATGCACCAAGTTCCGATCTTTGACGGAGATCGGAAATAGGCCTCTTTCCTTTTCTTCTCGCCTCCTTCATTCTTCTCCGCCGCCGCTTCACCACCCGCTCAGTCAAGCATCTACCTCATGCCGAGGGAGCCTCAATAGCCCCTTTTGGAGTTCACTTACACCAACCTTTCAATCTTCTTCCGTCGCTTTGCAATCGACATCTCGTTCCTCTGGACCCTTTCTTTCTGTAAGCTTCTTGGACTTTTTTCCCTCGTTTGCTGTTGTATCTGTAGTTTTTTTTTTTTGTATTGCTTGTTTGTTGTTCGAAAAAATGTCCCTGAGAAACGTTATTTAAAATTTCTCCCTTTTCACTCCTTCTCATTGCAAGAAATATGATGGTTGCGAATTTAGACTGACGTTTGAAGGTTTTCCGATTTCAAAACCTTTCCTCGATTAGTTAATTTCTGATATGTTTTCAAATGAGTACAATTAAAGCCATAAGAAATCATATGCAACCGTTTGACCTGGTTCAGAGAGGCAGCAAAAATATATGCCAGGGTAATTATCGTTAAATTTGGTTTTGTTAAGGTTTTGCTCATCTTTTGACCGTATGATTACCGTTTGCTAATATATATTTCGTATCATCAGCTTTTCATACGGCAGTTTTCAAGACTTTTCACTGATATAATATGCATTTCTTTACCTGAATTTAGTTAGTGCAAGTGCGCCATGTTTCCTCAAGAGAGAGGCGGAAGAGGAGGAAACCAATGACACCAGTCACATCCAAAGTCAAAAAAGTCAAGATGAAATCTTATTCGTAGGTTTAATCAGTGTAGCCTATCGTCCTTAATTTCATAAAGCTCTTCTGTTTTGGTTGAATATTTCATTTCGCACTTGTTGATCAGGTCCTTCAAGTCCAGATTTAGGGTTATGAATGACGGGTCTATCCGTCGCTGGAGGGAAGGCAAGAGACACAATGCACACTTGAAGGTATGCCTATTCATTTTTTATTGCTTCGCTTTTGACTTCTCTATGAATGTGAAATTTCCATCATCTCTTGATATTTGAGTTTCCATCACAGCTCATTTGATGAATAAGTTTAAAACACTTGCAATACACTCTGTCTCAAAGTGTGATTAAGTTCCGCTTTTCATGCCATAGAGTTCATTTTGATTTTAAGAAAGCATGTTTATCGCTGCTGCTTTACTCGTACGTCATTAATACAACAACTTACTCTAGGAATTTCAGTGGCTGCCCCTCAACATTTACTTGGTTGCATCAAAGTTTCAGAACAATAATTGAGTCAATTAGATATTTCTCCTCTTAAATTCTGAAGTTGTAAGTCTTTTGGTGGCTGATCGGTTTTCAAGATTTAAATTAGACTTTATCTAGTAGTTAGCTGTTCTAATTTTAAAAGATACAATTTTATCTAGTAGTTAGGATGTGTTACGTGTTGCTAGCCGTTGAGCTGGAAATGAAATTTGAAGCAGAATTGCTATCTGTAATTTTCTTATTCTGAGATTGTACCCCTGACCTTTTAGCTTGAACTTGGTCATAACATAATAAGATAGAAAAACCAGTAGGCTTGCTTCCCTTATATGATCAGTTTTTATTCTTCAAGGCCCATAATCAGGATTAGTTCCACGGGCTATAACATTAATTATCTTGTATCAATATCAAACAAGATAGTTCGATATTTGCATATTACTTTAAAAGCAATTTATTTTAGGAAAAAGTGCAGTATAGTACTATGTGGTTGCTCTCTTAGCTTGTTTAGTTCTGAGGGGCAGACACTGATTATTTTCATCTCACTCTACCTATCTCCTGCTACAAGTTGAGAACCCAATATGTTGTTATTCATGTATTGTATAGCATAACTCTGTTTTCTTCGGCAGTTCCTCTTGTACTATCAAATTCAACATGACAAAGTTATAGAGACAACCACGTGGTTTTCTGCAACTCAGTTTATGTGTATGATTTAGCTAGGATCTTCCTAATGAACAGGGTGTGAATCCTTTGGGAAATAATACGATTGATAATCTCTTGAGTTTGAATGATCTCAGTCTCAGATATTGTTATTCAAAATATTATAGAGACAAGGTAATGAATCACACTATCCTTTACTTCCAGCATTTCTCTGTAAAAGAATACACAGCCTTGCCTTTTCTGGCTAATGTATCTCTGCTTTAATAGAATTCAAATATATTCAAACAACTCTTCTAATGTATGTTTCTTTACGGGGAGTGTCTTGTGGAGATGGCTGATTTTACGTACAATTAACTAATTTATTATGGTGGGTAATGCAGTCAAAGAAATCAAAACGAAGGCTTCGACAACCTTCAACTGTCCCAGCTGCGTATGCCAAAGTCATGAAGAAACTTAATTTTTGTGCTTAGTCTTCGCGCATTGTATGAAGCATTTCACGACGAACTGACTTTGCAAGTGGCAACAATTGAAAATGAATCTGAGCTCTGCTGCTATTTTGAACATTTGATGCTGCTGTTGTTTTTAAACAATTGGCTACAGCTTCATGGTTTTCTTTCTGATTTAATCCTGTGAGATTGATGGGTATCTCTTCTGGTTTGTAGAATGATTCGTCTTTTAACTGAATGTTAGCCATCAATTTGTCTTTTCTGATTTAATCCATCTGTTGAAGTTCGCAAGGACGACAATTCTTTAGGTCATCCTAGCTTTTGAAGTTAAGACGACTATCCTGTCGTTCTAGCTCACAAATAAATATTAATACAAAATATTTTATGAAAAATTATCTAAAAAATGACCAATCAAGCGTACACTCTAATTTGGGATCAACTTATTTTTTGTGTAATTAGCCCATCTAGCATCAACATATCAGATAGCTTAAAATTGAGAGTTAGGATTTGAACTGTCCTAAGCGATAAATAATAATGGCAAGGATATCAAATATTATATCCGGTGTTAAAAGATTGTCAGTTTATTCATCAAAATCAACAGAACATCTATTATTCTATTAAAATTATTAATTTATCTATTTTACTTTTATCATAAAATTCTTTTTTCTCTTTATATTTCATTTTATATTTAATTTCTTTCCTGATTAATACAAGAGTAAATTAAAAAGGGGTTAAATATTGCATGGATATGTGAGAATGACAAATAAAAGAGAAAAATAAAATCTTGGTTAAAATGACAATCTTTGAATTCCAGAATGAAAGTGGACAAGGTTACATGGTGAGAAATTTACCCCGAGTTTGAGAACATTTATGAAATTGCGCCTAACCAAGTAAATGCTTTTTACTTTCTACCAATAAATTATATGTGATTAATTATTTTAAATTGAAGTGAGAATTTGTAAATATAAATACACAAAATCGAATCAAGTAATAAAGTGAAAGCAGAAAAGACGAGGATTGGCTAATTAACTACTACTATAATTTACTAATAAAGTAAATAACAAATCGAGTTGGGATTGTTCATCTTATAATTCAAAAAATATAAGATAAACAAATAAAAAGGAGATAGATAAAAACGATACCCCAGTTGGCAATTTCGAACCAGTTAGTCATTTCAACGTCACATGTTAGAATCTGGTTGGTTTGACTTTATAAATATGTCATTTTCTTATTTTTCTTTCTCAAACCAGAAGTTGACAAGTGGCATTGAAGGGGGTAAACTGGTGCATTTTTGTCAAGTTAAGGTAACCGGTTCTTTTGAAAGTTGAGGGTGACATCCGATTTTCAGAGCTAAGTTTAGGGGATGTTGATGCATTTGGCCATAAAAATAAGATAAATTATATGGTTACTTTGTTAAAAACAAAGTTTTTATTGCTTTGCTCCATATCACCATTGGTTTAATGGCGTGATAATTGATGTAATGATAATAAGAGACAAAGTAAGATTTACTTAGTTGAAAACAAAATCACCATATCCCGCACCTAAAAATAAAGATCAAAATTAAGATACTTTATAAAACAATGAAATAGTTTGGGAGAGGAGAAAATATATTCTAATGTTGAAGTCAAACATTAAAATAATGTTAGTTTAGTCTTTGCAAGGTATAGATTGAAAATATTTTTTCTTCTATATCCTATAACTATGAGAGATAAAAAACAACATTGATCAATTGTTTTACCATCGCATTAAACTTTTTTTTTCCTTTGGAAGCACATTCAAGTATTTAATCTCCTTTTCAATCAATAAAGTATTTAATTACGGAAATTGCTTGAAATGCCTCATTTCATATTCACTATTTAGTAAATGCCTAATAATCAAACTACTTTATTGTTTACC
The DNA here is from genome assembly GCA_949673415.1 of Euphorbia schlechtendalii. Classification (NCBI taxonomy): domain Eukaryota; kingdom Viridiplantae; phylum Streptophyta; class Magnoliopsida; order Malpighiales; family Euphorbiaceae; genus Euphorbia; species Euphorbia schlechtendalii. Next base: position 16,863 of record CATIWQ010285712.1, read on the forward strand.
ACTTTTTACATTTTAAATTAATTTAATACCCATATATTCCATCCATTATCACAAACGTGATTTGTGTGATGGTGATTACTGTTTTTCAAAAATTTTAACATTTATTTTAGATTTTTATTCTAATTAATTAACAGACTTCTTAATTGGTTAAATTTCTTTCCAAATTCATTAGTAGTTTTCTTATATGTTTCAATTTCTTTCCAATTTCACCTTAGTTACGATTTCCAACCCCTCCATTTCGATTTCATATATAATCAACAACTGCTTTGTTTACGTTCATTTTTATTTTCCAGAAAATATACCATTTTTCAAAGGAAGTATACAATTTTTAAAAAAAATATATGATTTTCCAGTAGAAATATATTGTCTTTCAAAAGAAATATACAATTTTTCCAAATAAATATACCATTTCCAAGAAAAATATATTAAATTTGTCATGTCATCCTTTGTTTTTGAAGACATCAGAAATGTACAATTTTCCAATATTTAAAATTCTATTTCTATAAGGGGTGTTTACAAAAATCACCCATTTAATTACTTAGAAATAGAACTACTACCTCCCTCTTTTAATAATTGTCTTTCCACGTTCTTAGAAATTTTTTTAAATAAGTATCGTTTGAGGATTTTAATGGACATTTTACCCTTGTTTAATGCACATTGAAAATGATAAAAAGAATAAAATATCCAATTAACTTTCAAATGAAAAAAAATCATAAAATAAATAAATATTTTTATCATCCTAATTAATATAATATTAGTAATGGAAAATAACCTTAAAACAACAATTAATTAAAGGAGTATAAAACAAACCATGAAGAGAATTATATTATGAAATGATATTAATATAAGTAGATATATATGAAAAAAAGCATGGGCTGATATATAGGCACTAATTTAGGGATTCTTTTCTGAAGTCATCATAGCGTCCTTCTTTTCAGTACAAATTATATGAAAAGAAGATTAAATAAAGGAGACCTCATGTGACCCTTTTTTAACTTTTCCATTACATCATCCCACACATTTGTTTCTTTCTTTTTTCTTTTCGGTTTTTTTGCTGTTGAGATCAAAATGAGGTTAATTGTCGTTTTACATATCTAGCTTCTACGTTTTGCTTTTACTCGGTGGTAAACTTCATGTTTTTTTGTACGAGAAGTACAGAGTTTAACTTTAATTAAATTCTGAACAAAATTTTCCGAAATAAAAAATATAAATAACTAAAATCATATAAATTGCATAGCCCTTCGCGGGCATGTAATCATTCAACGGTTTAAGCTGGCAAAAAGGAGTCAATGGAAAATTGGTAAAAATGCTAAATAGAGAAAGGGGTTAAAAACTCTTTTAGTGAAATTGCAAAGGAATCTGTAAAAGCGACTGCAAGAGACAAAGACCAACAACGACACAACAACCACAAAACGACAGTAGCAAAAGCAACCCATTTAATATAGTTTTCTCTCCCATCCCAAAGCAAAATTGCAAAACTCCATTAATGCTTCTCACATGGTTTACAGTGCTTTTGAACCAAACTTAGAAAACAAACAAAATCCAATATTAAAATCAGCCGAAACCCAGATGCTAAAATTTCATCAATCTCGCACATTCTCTCCAATTCATTAATAATTTCAGAAAAGCAAAACAAAAAAGAAAAGAAATTTTGAGAAGAAAACCGAAACCAATAGAATCCAAACAACTTTAATACAGATCAGAAGCACTAGCAGGGCATGGTGTCCCCACATTTTAAGTCTCAAAGGAGTAGAGCGAAGCTCAAAAGCACAAAAAGTTGACATTTTTACTTGCATTTACTCTTAAAAATATATTATTTTCTTCCTCTTGTATTGCACTTGCTTATTCCAATTTCAAACCACCAATTCTACCCTATCGTATCTTAATACCTCTCCCATTATTTTCTCTGTTTCTCTGCTGGTTCTTCTTCAATGGCTACTCTTCAAGATATTGGGGTTTCAGCGTTCATAAACATAGTGGGGGCTTTTGCTTTCTTACTAGCGTTTGCTCTGTTGAGAATTCAGCCAATTAATGACAGGGTTTATTTCCCTAAATGGTATATAAGTGGAGGAAGAAGCAGCCCCAGAAGAAGAGGGAATTTTGTGGGTAAATTTGTGAATCTCAATGTGGCAACCTATTTTACTTTCTTGAACTGGATGCCTCAGGCTATGAAAATGAGTGAGGCTGAGATTATTAATCATGCTGGCCTTGATTCTGCTATTTTTCTCAGGATTTACACTCTTGGGTACTCTCTTTCTACCTCTCTCAAATTTTGCTCTTTATCTTTGGAATATGGTATTTTTTTGTTCTTCTGTATTAAACAATCTTCACCTTGAAGTTTCGTTGTTAACAGTCATTTTCTCCTTTTATTTGAAAATTATACAATATCATTTTCGTCTTTGTTTATATCGCTGTTGACTTTTAAACTGCTGTCTGCTGGTTTGGTGTATATGAATTAAAACGTGATGTTGAATTCTCCCTTTTTCTTGCTATAAAGCTGTGAACTTTGGAGGCAGAACATCCAAAGAACTGCAAATAATGATTTTTAAGCCTGCAATTATGCTGAGATGAAATGCTTTGATTTCTCTATTCTCAGATTATAAAACATTTTACTTTTGGGACTGCCCCCCATTTCTTTTAGCAAACAGCAAAATGGTTTCTGTCACTGTATACTTCCTTGTTTGTTGTCATGGCCATTGTTTCTGTTTACCCTTTCCGTTTTAGGATAAGCTTGGTTTTGACTCAACTAAGAACTACACAACTAGTCTTTACTCCTTACCTAGTAACAAGGAAAGAAGTTTAAAGTCTCACATTTTCCTCAAACATGTTTTGTTGCGATTTTCCATAAAACAACATAGCACAAAGCATACATTAGAAGCGTGAGAATGATACAGCTTTCTTAGAATGTGTTTTTCTCTAACTTAACTTTATTTTTTTTATGAACCATGTTGTGTGAAGTTTGAAAATTTTTGTGCCAATGACAATCCTGGCACTCCTAATTCTTATCCCAGTCAATGTATCAAGCGGAACACTGTTCTTTCTGAGGAAGGAATTGGTTATGAGTGACATTGATAAGCTTTCAATATCAAACGTGCGTCCTGAATCCATAAGGTATTAAATTCTGTGCCCTTTTCTACTCATTGATAACTTTGTTTTTGATAGAATTTTGTTTACTGTAAATATATCAAGTTATCTAAAGTACTTTTATTTTGTCAATTTCAGGTTTTTCGTTCATATAGCTTTGGAATACTTGTTCACATTGTGGACTTGCTTCATGCTCTACAAGGAGTATGATAACATAGCATCAATGAGATTGCGTTTCTTGGCTTCGCAACGCAGGTGTGCTGAACAGTTCACGGTAAGCTAGAAACTAATATTTGATATGAACCCAAAAACTTACAGTATGGAAAGTTCATGATGCGTGCAATAGATCGGATGGATAATGAAAAGATGAACCATTACAATATCTGCTTATCTTTATTCATATACAAATTCTACAGGTAGTTGTAAGGAACGTACCACATGTTTCAGGACGCGCACTTTCAGATACGGTTGATCAGTTTTTCAAAACTAATCACCCAAATACTTATCTCTGTCAGCAGGTAACACTTTTTAGTCTTTCATGCAATGCAATGGCATCAAAAGATTATTGTGAAGAATGATTTACAAAGATCATGGATAATTGGGATTTTGATCTTAATGTATTGATGTTTTTAGGCAGTTTACAATGCAAATAAATTTGCAAAACTTGTAAGGAAAAGAGATAGGCTTCAAAATTGGCTGGACTATAACTTGCTCAAGTTTGAAAGGCATCCAGATAAGAGGCCCACCCGAAAGGTAACCTTTTAAACACACATAATGCCAATTGTATAGATAGTGTATTATAAAGCTTAGAACTTTCATCTAGTTTGGCTACATATGATCTCCAACTAGTTATTAAATCTAAATTCACATGATCTAATGAATCAGTTTGGTTAACTTTAGATTAAATACACACACCTATATGTAGTGATGAAAGATATGCACACTTGTCGAATAGTTTGATTGCAAATAAAAATAATATCAATTGATCTTAAGTTTATTCCATGCATGCCAGACAGGATTCTTGGGATTGTGGGGTCAAAGAGTTGACTCGATTGACTACTACAAACATCAAATACAGAACTTTGAAAAAAGAGTAAGTGACTTGATTAACTCGAATATTGAATTAAGAATGTTTTATAATGTGCTGAATGGGTGTTTTTAACATTCTTTGTCCCAGATGGCATTAGAGCGCCAGAAAATACTGAAAGACTCGAAATCTGTGCTGCCGGTTACTTTTGTTTCATTCAATTCGCGATGGGGAGCGGCTGTTTGTGCACAAACCCAGCAAAGCAAGAACCCGACACTCTGGCTGACAAACTGGGCCCCAGAACCTCGTGACATTTATTGGCGTAATTTGGCCATACCATTTGTTTCGTTGACCATTAGGAAGCTTATCATATCTGTATCGGTCTTTGCTTTGGTCTTCTTCTACATGATACCTATCGCTTTCGTGCAATCCCTTGCAAATTTAGACGGTCTTGAAAGAGTTGCTCCTTTCTTGAGACCAGTTATAGAGCTGTAAGTATACTAAACTATACTAATTCTCGATAGTCGATTTTCAATTTACTGTCCTAATGAATTCATTTGTGAAGGAAATTCATCAAGTCGTTCCTACAAGGTTTCCTTCCCGGTCTGGCTCTGAAAATCTTTCTGTACATTCTACCTACTTTATTGATGATAATGTCGAAAATAGAGGGATACATCGCAGTTTCAGCTCTAGAACGAAGAACAGCAGCAAAATACTATTACTTTATGCTGGTGAATGTGTTTTTGGGAAGCATCATAACTGGAACGGCGTTTGAGCAGCTCGATTCTTTCCTTCACCAATCACCAACCCAGTAATATTCGTCATGTTGACTAGATTTGATGAAATAACACCTCATATTCAACATTTTTTTTATGTATGCTTTGTTTTCATAGGATTCCAAGAACAATCGGAGTATCGATACCAATGAAGGCTACATTCTTCATTACATATATAATGGTGGATGGATGGGCTGGCATTGCTGGCGAGATTCTCCGGCTGAAACCACTGGTCATATTCCATCTCAAGAACATGTTTCTGGTAAAAACGGAAAGAGATCGAGAAAGGGCTATGAACCCAGGAAGTGTTGACTTCCCAGAGACTCTGCCGAGCCTCCAGCTGTACTTCCTTTTGGGAATCGTTTATGCAGTCGTCACTCCGATCCTGCTTCCTTTCATACTAGTGTTCTTTGCTTTTGCTTACTTGGTTTATCGCCATCAGGTTTGTCTCTTAACTTCCGGGAGTTTATGATGTTATTTTCTGGTTTGTTTGTTTGAATTTGTGTGTACTGTATCCAGATCATAAATGTGTACAATCAACAATACGAAAGCGCCGGCGCATTCTGGCCACATGTCCATAGCCGCATAATTGCAAGCTTGTTGATATCCCAACTTCTGTTATTCGGATTACTGAGCACAAAAAAAGCTGCTAACTCCACTCCTTTGCTAGTCATCTTGCCTGTGTTGACCTTGTATTTCCACAAGTACTGCAAGAACCGTTTCGAACCTGCATTCCGAAAGTACCCTCTCGAGGCAAGTTCCCTTTCTGCTCACTAAAGTTCTCTTCTTTTGTGCATATAAAGTTAATACGAAACATTTTTTTTCCGTCTTGTGTATTTTAGGAAGCCATGGCGAAAGACATTGCAGACCGGACCTCAGAAACGGAGCTTAACATGAAAGCAGATTTAGCGGATGCATACTTGCACCCGATTTTCCATTCATTCGAGGAAGAAGAGTTAGTCGAAGTGAAACCGGAAAAAAATCCGTCACCCGTTGGGAGCGATCCAGGCAGTGAACTAAGTTCCCCATCACCACCCCATAAAATACGTACTCAATACTCCTCACAGCCACATCAATATCGACCTCCTCCTCCTCCCGAATATGTGTACCATCCTTCTTCTGCACCGCAACATATCTATCCTCCTCCATCTTCCCCGCCTCGGTATTTCTACCAGCCCTCCCCGCCCCGATATGCATACAACTATGACAATGAGCCTTGAAAAATGGAGGTGTTGAATTCTAGGAAATGAGATGCTAACCTTTTGTTTTGTCCAACCACCTGAAATTGTTCATTAACAATATCCTATTCCCTTGTAATTATGGTTTTTAGAATGCATTTTATTGTAATGTTACTAATGTGGTTGGAGTTTGCTATGGGATATACTTTTGTTGTTAGAAACTTGTTGCAGCTAATTTGAGCACTAATGTTATGGTTTTCATTAAAATTTTGAGTGACATAAGTTTGGACTTGTTTTCCTGCCAGAGGTTCCGAAATGCTCTATTCGTAAACTTTTACGAAACAACATATTCTTCTAACTCATATACAAATATTTAATTATGATTTTTTTGGTATTGATTTCTCAATGATACATATGTGCTTTTAAGTTTTTCATGAGAATAATTGGGGAAATCAAATTCTAAACAAAACCCTTCCACAATTTGGAATAAAATATTCTCTATGTTAATATTCTAGAAGTTGACAACTTTTATACGTTAGTTTTGATATTAACATTTATGATTTTAAATAATAACTGAAAATTACATGTAAATTTTCTAAAAGTAAAATTTTTAGAAACTAACATTATATACTTAAAATTCATATAAAAAATATATGTCACACATCATATTGCTAGAATATAAAAAATATGTCAACTGCTAGAAGGTGATTTTTTTATTGCAAGTGGATTTTTAATAAGGGTAAATTTTATAATTGTACTGAAAAGGTTTCAAAATTACATTCTTTACGTTCCATTAGAAAGTTGCCATTCAATACCAAACTTAAACTTCCTCTTTACACTTTATACGTCCTATATAAAAGGATAGTTTCTTCCCAATACTAAACGCGAACTTCAAATCTGAAAATCTCATTCTCGAATTCTCTGTTTTCTCTCAAGCAACTACTATACACGATCATCAAATCTGAATCACTCAATCTCAAATATCTCTGTTTCCACTCAAATAAAATCGTGATTTCTTGGCATCTCCACCAAACAAGTATCTGAACTCAATAAGATTGATTTTCGAATTACAACCATATGTTTGAGAACAATGCAAACTGAATTTTGAATTCTATAACTTACAGAATGGAGATCCTGTCATGGAAATCAACAGCGATATGTTTCTAGTTTGTAACTAGTATTATGCTGATATACAGTTGGTATTTGGTTAGTAAACAACTAGTAATGACATTTTTTAAGCTTTCATTCTGCACAAACTAGTTAAAAAATGTTAAACTGGTATTTATATAGTATGCAGCTAGTATTCAGCTACTAATGATCATGTTTTTGCATTTTAGAAAAATTCTAGTTTGTAACTGGTATTATGCTGGTATATGGCTAGTAAACAACTAGTAATGACATTTTTTAAGCTTTCATTCTGCACAAAACTAGTTAAAAAATGTCCAACCATATTTATCTAGTATGCAGCTAGTATTCAGCTATTAATGATCAAGTTTCTGCATTTTAGAAAAATTCTAGTTTGTAACTGGTATTATGCTGGTATACTGCTGGTATTTGGCTAGTAAACAACTAGTAATGACATTTTTTTAAGCTTTCATTTGCACAAACTAGTTAAAAAATATCCAACTGGTATTTATCTAGTATGCAGCTAGTATTCAGCTACTAATGATCAAGTTTCTGCATTTTAGAAAAATTCTAGTTTGTAACTGGTATTATGCTGGTATACTGCTGGTATTTGGCTAGTAAACAACT
>CATIWQ010285723.1:0-27774 GCA_949673415.1 Euphorbia schlechtendalii
AAAGGAGGCCGGAAATTATTTCCGGCCAACTAATTAGATGGCCGGAATTTAATTCCGGCCGACGATGTGGTTGGCCGGAATAAAATTCCGACCAATTTCCGATAACCGGAAACTGCTCTGTTTTTTCAGTTTTCGGCGCCAGAAACTGCTGCTGCCGGTACAGCAGCTTTTTCCAGCGGCCAACAACGTGAACGGCCGGAATTTATTTCCGGCCAACCACATTAATGGCCGGAAATAATTTCCGGCCGTTAATGTTGCTGGCCGGAAATAAATTCCGGCCACATATGCTGTTAGTCAGAATTAATTTCCGGCCAATTATAAAGGAAGCCCGAAATTATTTCCAGCCAACTAATTAGATGGCTGGAATTTAATTCCGGCCGACGATGTGGTTGGCCGGAATAAAATTCCGGCCACATATGTTGTTGGCCGTAGTTAATTTCCGGCCAATTATAAAGGAGGCCGGAAATTATTTCCGGCCAACTAATTAGATGGCCGGAATTTAATTCCGGCCGACGATGTGGTTGGCCGGAATTTTATTCCGGCCAATTTCCGGCAACCGAAAACTGCTCTGTTTTTTCAGTTTCCGTCGCCGGAAACTGCTGCTGCCGGTACAGCAACTTTTTCCTGCGGCCAACAACGTGAACGGCCGGAATTTATTTCCGGCCAACCACATTAATGGCCGGAAATAATTTCCGGCCGTTAATGTTGCTGGCCGGAAATAAATTCCGGCCACATATGTTGTTGGCCGGAATTAATGTCCGACCAATTATAAAGGAAGTCGGAAATTATTTCCGGCCAACTAATTAGATGGCCGGAATTTAATTTCGGTCGACGATGTGGTTGGCCGGAATAATATTCCGGCCAATAAATTCCGGCCACATATGCTGTTGGCCGGAGTTAATTTCCGGTCAATTATAAAGGAGGCCGGAAATTATTTCCGGCCAACTAATTAGATGGCCAGAATTTAATTCCGGTAGACAATGTGGTTGGCCGGAATAACCGGCCAATTTCCGACAACCGGAAACTGCTCTGTTTTTGCAGTTTCCGGCGCCGGAAACTGCTGCTGCCGGTACAGCAGCTTTTTCCGGCGCAGGAAACTGCAAAAACAGAGCAGTTTCCGGTTGCCGGAAAGTGCTGTTGCTTTTCCGGCCAAGAAATGGCCGGAAAAGCAGTCCCGATGTTAACCCGAAATTCGATAAATTAAGTTTGGATGTTAGAATGGAGAGAGAAAAAATGGTTAAGTGTGGTTTTATATGAGAATTAGGGTGAAGGGTAAAATGGGAAAGTATTTGAAAAAATACGGGTGACGCGAATTAAAAACGGGCGACGCGTAGCAGCTCAGATATATTTTCAAAGAGAAATGCAAAGTTTCTACCAAAATTAGAAACGGTACCTGATTGGTTGGGACGATTTTGAAGAATTTTTATAAAAACCGGACAAGGGCAAGGCCAAAACTATGTATATATTTGTTGTGCTTTGTTATGAGAATATTCGTTAAACATTTTTTAACGAATTGTTTTAACTTATAAATTAATAAATCAAATTGAATTTATTTTCGTGTAAATTTATAATCATATTATATTCTGAATGAAAAGGTTGAAAAATATAACGTAAAATAGTATAATTGCTACCGCAATGTGCATCTAAAGACATGATCTTGTCAATTGTCATGGGTGGCTTTCAATGGAAAATTTGTGTATAAAACGGTTATGGAGGGTGTCATTAGTGGCACGGATCTATGTCGAAAAAAGTGAGTTTCAAGATTATGCTAATACAATGTAGAAAATGTTTCGGGTATGTATAGTTTCAAAAAACTTTTTCTATTTCCAGTTTTATTTTCAATTTCTCATTTTTAAATAAAAATTTGAAAAACAAAAACCAGACCTTTGTTGTAATTTAATATTATAGTTTCTGTTTTTTATTTTTTTTAAAAAGTCAGCAATATACTTGAAAACATTATATATGACATAAAAAAATATTAAAAATTAAATTTAAAACAACAAATATAAAATTAGCTAATCAATAATGTAGTTAAAAATGTTTTTATTCAATTATAAATAGAAATTGATTTATGTGTAATTTGATATATTGACTTAAAAATGACAAATATTCCCTTTTGACTAGACATGTTCGCGGGCTAGGCGGCCGCTTCAACGGGTTGGGTTTGGACACTTGTTTTTTAAAAAAGGAGTCCGTCAAAGCCTGAAGATTTATTGACTGGTCTTGGTTTTTATATAAATACCCAACTCGAGCCCGGCTCGACGAATAATTTTATTTATTTATTATATATTTATACACTTAATTTATAATTATTTTAAGATTTTATATTTTATCCTATTAAATTTGTGTACTTGATTACAATAAATGTTACTAAATATTAAAGATTCTAAGTAAACAATGCAATTATATAAAAAAATTTAACATATTTTGGCTTTTTTATATTTTTTTCTATTTAGTTTAACAAAAAAATTTATAACAAAAAATATCAATAGGTCTACTTTTTACATCTCATATTGTGCAAATTGTAAGATGAATATGCTTCAAGTTCACTAATTTATAGTTCTAATTTGTGTGAATTTTCGAAAATCTTTCAATTGATATTTATTACCACAGTAAAGTGCTAATAATTAAAAAATGTTTAACTTCAAAAAAATTGTTTTATTTTCATTTTCATTTATTACCACACCTCTTTATTTTCATTTTAATTTCTTATGGTGCAAGTAGAATTTCTTATGATTGTGTGTTTGTGAAATCGTGAGTTGGTAGGTTAATAAAATATAGGTTGCAACTTTTGTCTTTTATTTTTTTTATAAGTCTTCCATATGGTCATGTTTATATTACGACAAAAGCAAGTTTGTGTATTTGTTAGGTTGTGTTCTTTGTCTAGGTGTTTTATCTCTAGTAAACTGTTTTTAGTATTATTAGACAGGTTTATGCTTTTTTTGTCAGCTAATCATGTTGCACAATTATTAACTAAATTAGCAGAATCTTCGACATGCAGGTGGTTTAAATTCATATCCATCCACCTTTAATTAGAATAGTAATTGCCTCTAATTTTATTATTGGACTATATTCGTCAATAAAAAAAAGTATAAAAATACTTAATAAAAAGTTATTAAATAAATAAGAATAATAACAAAATTAACAAACAAAAAGTACTTAAAAAGGTATTCAAGAGGTGCCTACAAAATTTGCAATCTATAAGAAAACTAAAAATGTATTATTATTATTATTATTATTATTATTATTATTATTATATATAAGAACAAAAAAATGGAATAATGCAACGTTATGATTATGACATAAAAATTGTGTTTATTCAGTTTGAAAAATTTCAGAAAATATCAAAAAGTTATTTTATGTTACAAGGTAAAAAATAGAAAATTCCGAAAATTGTTTTCCAGTTCTCCAATTTGAAATTTTTCGCAACTATAACTAAACATAACCTTTTAAGTGTTCGTAATTTAAAATATGAATGAGAAAAGCTTTAAAAATTTTGACATCTACAGTTAAATTACTTCTATGTTACATTTTTTATAGGTTTAATACTATCCAAAATATCCTTTCATCGGAGAGAAATGAAGATGTTACAATTTCTACAAAATCATCCACCAAAAACTGAAGGAAAAACAACAAAATGCTAATCACCTAATTACCCAAAGTGTTTTTACATGATGCAGCAACTTATTAGTTAGTTTTATGTTTCCTGAAAATTCCTGTCGTCCGTTTTCATGATATAAGCTAATGCATTTATAATTAATAAATTATGTCGCAGTGAAAGCAATGCCTGCAAAATCTGAAAAATACATATAGAGAATTCCGCAAAAAAGACATGTAAATAGAACCAAAGTGGAGTATATCCTGCAAATTGCAAATATATATATGTAGGAGCCGACTTCTTGTTTACATAATAACACATTAAAAAAACATTTCATTCTCAGTTAAATTTTATGCGTGTTTTTTCTGGATAAGTTTTGCTATAAAAACTCATTAAAGAGTAGCTTTTTAATTCAATCAGTAGAAGAAGCAAGAGAAATGGGAAAGTGTAGCATTATTATGTTTTTTTACTTGGTTTTGTTGCTTTCCTCCTTCCTCTTTGTCTCTGCATCTTTTCCCGGTGGTAAGTCTCATTATGTTAGTCTAATATAGTTGACACTCTTTATATAATTTGGGAGGTTATGAGATTGAGTCACGTAGTAATCGCTACTTCACACACTGTGAGTTTTTATGGCTTATTAGTTTGTATCTTAAAAGCTAAAAATTAAAGTTCTTTTTTTGATATTGGAAGGGGGAATATTTCCAAGGAAGGCGAAAGGGTCAAGCCCAAAATGTGAGACAGTGTATGGAGCTGCAAAAGGAGACAGTTGCTTTTCAATTGCAGAAATGTTCAACTTAACTACTGCTTTCTTTGAATCCATCAATCCTAATCTCAACTGTGATAACATCTTTGTTGGTCAATGGCTCTGTGTTGACGGCTCTGCAAACTAACCCCGTGATTTTATCGTTACTTATAGTAATACAAATCACAAATTAATAACTGTAAGAAATAAATGAATAAGGAGAGAGAGATCGACTTTATTTATTTTCTCCATTAATGCAATCAAGTGCCTAGATATGTACTTGTTTAACTACTGCATTCATAATGTAAGTGAGCTTATATTGATAATTTCATCAATTTTCATTCACGTTTAATTCGCTTTGCATTTACCATTTATTAGTGAAAAGAAATTTTTTCATAAATGCAACCGTACATTTCATCGTTTTTTGGATTACGAACTTTCCATTAAAATATTTTGCTTTAATTTAATAAAAAAATTCACTTTGTTAAAAACGCCGTGAATGAGAATACAAACGAGTATTTTCATTTAAGTTTGAATTTTAAACATTTGAGTTCATTTTTTGTTTGTTAACTAATTTTGCTTGAACTAAAATTCTGCAAAAAAAATAAATAAATAGTGTTTGACTATCAAATTTATGACAACTAAAATTAGCATATTATAAATGAAGTTATTTAATATTTATACGAAAAGACCATAATAATTTTCAAATTTAAAATTATTGTCGAACGCAACAAATTTTGGAATTCTTAAGGCGTAGTCAATATATACTAGTATAAACTTAAAGTGGTACAAACAAATGAAGCTAAATTCATAAATTTCCCCCGTACGTCTGAAATCTATTTGGATAATCCTAGTCAGCATCAAGATCTGCCACCTGGAAAAGAAAAAAATCAAAATATATTTGAAATCTTGGGTTTATTTGAAGAAACGTGAACAATTTCTCTGCCACAAAACAAATATTGGGTAAAAAAATCAAGAAAATTAAGAAACACCAGTTTCTTCACATCGTGCAAAAGTTGCCAATACTTGAATCCCTGGCTACCATTGCTCCTTTTCGTCTGCCCCCCACATTTTCGCTTAATTAACTCAGTATATGTTATTGATAAGCCATTTCCAAAGCTCAATCTAAACCTCAGACATCTACTCCTCTACTAAATGCCTTGCACAAACCAACAAATGTTTCTTTTCATGTTTGCGTGAGTTTCCTTGCCATGTTGGACTCCGTTGCTGCTCCCCATCTTCCAAAGGTACCATCTTTACTTTCATGTTTCTTTTTTGTCTTGGATTCTCATTTGGTCTGTTCTTCATATGGGTGATTATTGTGGAAACTGATAATTTCTTGTTAGGTTAGTTTTGAGCCAAATTGCTGTGCAGTTTTACAAATTACCAAATGTATGCTCTATTGGATGATGTTCACTGCTTAGACAGTGACAAAGTCGAAAATTTTGATCTAATTTGGTAGACTTATCTATCACAGTATACTGGTTTTAGTATGCATAAAGTTTTATTGTCTTTTAGACTTCGAGCCTGTGTATTGATTGATGATATAGTCTTTGGAAGAAAAATTTGCTTTGTTTCTGATGGATTTTGTAAACTCTACAGGGGCTTGGCGTATTCAGACAACTAAGCACAAAAGGGGCTTTGTTAAATAATACTACACAAGTTTTTGCACATTATTTTAGGAATAGAAATGCCTCGAAAAAGCGAAGGGTTATGTCTTTGGATGCCTTAAGTTATAGGACAAGTAAATGCTCTTATTTATCAGGGAATGTCTCTGAAGGCTCCCCATTGTTAACTTCGTGGATCCCTTGTTGGGGAGGGCTATATATCCCTAAACGCAAATCGAGAAAAAGAAGTCGAATATTTGCATCAGTAGATGTTGCTAGTGCTGTAGATGTCATCAACGATTTAGGATTGGATACTTTGACATTCTTAGCAGTCACGGTTGTAGTTGTTCCTGTGTTCAAGACGATAAGAGCTAGCCCTGTAAGTGTCCTGCTGGTGTTTCATTTACTATATTCTTGCAAATCTTAGGTTTTGAAAAATCGATACTTTTTTGTTTTCAGATACTTGGTTTCTTCTTTGCTGGAGTTGTCCTAAATCAATTTGGTGTCATTAGAAATCTCACAGATGTCAAAGTTCTATCTGAATGGGGAATCCTTTTTTTGGTAAGTATAATCTAAATCCCTTTCGTTTTTTATCCAGGAAGCACTCTCATGATGACTTTATGAATGCATGTTTTGTTTTATGCATTTACAGTATGAAGTTCATATATGTAGTAAGATTGTATTAACCATACTTGTTCTTTTTAGCTGTTTGAGATGGGTTTGGAGCTCTCTCTAGCACGTTTAAAAGCTCTTGCAAAATTTGCATTCGGCATGGGTTTAACTCAGGTACATTAATGTTTCCAAAACTATACCGTGGTGAGATACTTACAGTTACGAATATATCATATTTGTTTTAAGTTTAACACTTTTTTCCTCCTTGTTTTGAAGGTTGTGTTTTCTACTCTTGCTTTCACAGCATTTGAACTTCCACCAAATGGGGCGATTGGAACACGGATTTTGCAGTTCCTTTTCAACTCCAGGCCTGATTTGGTGAGTGCTATACCTTGCTGACATATATTATCTAACTTGATTAATATATTTCTCCATTTGAATATATTAATGGTGTTCCATATGGATTCTTTACTATTATATCTCTCCAATTCCAATTGCTATGTTCAGTGCAGAAATCTGATTGAAGTTTTGTTACAGATTTCAGGCATGATTTTTAGAATATTTTTTTACTGTTTCATGTCTCTATTTGACAATTTCAGGTTAACATTAGAAGCATTGACGAGGCTGTTGTTATCGGGGCTGCTCTTTCTTTGTCCTCTTCCGCGTTTGTTCTCCAGGTACTTCAGTTTTATATTTTTACCTATGCCATTGAACTTATTTGTTCTGAACTGAATTCAGCACTTCCGGAATTTTTACTTAATATGATTGTTTTAGAGGGTTCACAATGAAGGTTTACTTCTGCAGGAAGATTAGAGCTGTAAAAACATTAGATTTTGGTTTTCATAAAAAAGCAACCTTAAACATATTTGTCAATCTAATTTAAACAATTAAGTGTAACGATTTTTAGAGAAGATTTTCATGAACTAACATTTTAAGTGCCATTACTTAACCATTCAGCTGCTTTCCACTTAAAAAGAATGATCCATATAGCCTTATTATACTTAAATTTAGATTAAGGTTCAGTAGTCGTAGTATTTTCTTAAGGGATTTTCAGGGAAAGTCAGAGTGAAGAGTTGTGAACTTGATCTGTCCTGTTTACTACATAATGTGTGCTTCTTTTTTCAAATTGTTTCGGAGCTCATCAAGCGTAATATGTAGCTTCTTGCAGAGAAAGGTGAGCTCCCAACAAGATTCGGTTCGGCAACTTTAGGAATTCTTCTTCTTCAGGTATTTACTTACCTCCTACTTGGGCTATAACTTTCACTTCCTTGTAACTTCGTGTAAATGACAGATCAAAATGGATTTAATTATCCTTCTGGAACCTCACTTTCGTTATTTTTGCAGGATATAGCAGTTGTTCCTCTTTTAGTCATACTCCCTGTGCTAGAGAGCCAGGTACCTCTCTACTTAACATTTCCACCATATGTCTGAAATTTATAATTTCCATTTTAGTTGAATACGAGGTTTCGTTATGCATGTTTCTCATTTGAGTTTCGTTTTTACTTTCCTCAGAATCTGGTTCAAGAAAGTATTTGGCCAATGCTTGCTCAAGAAAGTTTAAAGGCTTTACTTGGACTTGGATTGCTTTCTCTTGGCGGAAAATACATTCTTAGGCGAGTTTTTGAGGTATTGCATTCATACTTTCCCATTGATTTAATGGCTTCTTAAACCAGTTTTTAGAAGCTATAGATACAATAATAATGCAATTTCTTGACACTAATTCAATTCATTCAGGTTGTTGCCGAAGCAAGGAGCTCTGAAGCTTTCATTGCTCTGTGCCTGCTGACTGTTACTGGCACTTCGCTTGCCACTCAGGCTTTAGGCTTTAGTGACACGGTTTAAACCACTCTTACCAGTAATAGTGCATTGTATAATAATGATGATTTTGAAATCCACTGACAATATTGTATTTGTTTTATATTTGCAGCTAGGTGCGTTTTTAGCCGGGGCAATTCTGGCAGAAACGAATTTCAGGACTCAAATCGAAGCTGATATAAGGCCATTCAGAGGCTTACTTCTCGGTCTATTTTTCGTGACCACTGGAACTTCTATTGACACTCAGGTAACACATCATATCATACCGACTTTCCGAATTTCTAATGAATCAAGCCCGAGAATTTCTTATCATGGAAGTCCTTTTTGTGCCTTTTGTAGGTACTTATCAGAGAGTGGCCGAATGTACTCTCACTCTTAGCTGGTTTAATAATCATCAAGACACTGATCATAAGTGCAATTGGGCCGCGCGTTGGACTTACTAAACAAGAAAGTGTTAGAGTCGGATTTCTACTTTCGCAAGGGGGCGAGTTTGCTTTTGTTGTTTTTTCTCTAGCAAACAGGCTCGGTGTGCTTCCTCTCGAGCTTAACAAGCTGCTCATTATTGTTGTTGTTTTGTCAATGGCATTGACCCCATTGCTTAACGACATTGGAAGAAAAGCTGCCGATTTCATTGGTGACAAAGTTGATGCTGAAGAGGTAACTAACCAAATTTCTACTCTAAGATTCTCTATTTAAACTTTCAGTACTTAACCAAATTTCCTGATAGCAATGCCTAATTTACCTCAATTCCGTGATATTTCAGAGACCAGCAGAGATGCCGAATTTCAACAGCAGCGAACCTGTTGTAATTCTCGGATTTGGACAAATGGGACAGGTACTTTACTTTGTTATGAAGATGACTGTTAGTTTGGCCTCAATATATGGCTTGAATTTTTCGTCTGCTTCGTTCAGGTCCTGGCCAATTTTTTGTCTGCCCCTTTGACCGCTGGAGTAGATGTTGACCTTGCCGGATGGCCCTATGTAGCTTTCGATTTGAATCCATCAGTGGTTAAGGTAAGGAAAATCTTAGTTTGACTTGTGTAATACAAAACTTAAGCTCTTCATAAGATTTTCTGCTGCGTTTTTTTTTTCTGGAAAGGAATTCCTTTGTTTGGCAAAAGAAGAGGGAATGCGCCTATTTCATATGTCAATTGTATGTTGTTTTGACAGGAGTCTCGGAAACTCGGTTTTCCGGTCCTTTACGGAGATGGATCACGAGCCGAAGTATTGGAAACTGCTGGCATTTCTTCTCCAAAGGCTTTTATGATAATGCACACTGGGAGGAAGAAGACAATAGATGCCGTTGAAGGTCTTCGGCTTGCATTTCCTTCGGTATTTCTCTCTCTTTGTTCGACCCCAAACCTACTTACCGAATTTCGGTTTTTCTGATTTGACTTACTTGGTCTACACTTAACTTGGCAGATACCGATTTATGCTAGAGCTCAAGATCTCATGCATCTTCTGGAATTGAAGAAAGCAGGAGCCACCGATGCAATTCTAGAGAACGCAGAGGTACGAACAGATTTATTTTTCGGCCTAATGCATTAGTAGATACCTGAACTTGTCTTGAAAATACCTATTGTCCCCTAAGCTTTCAAAAGGTGCATCACTTTGCTCCCTTAACAACACGCGTCTGCTTCTGATTGGAAACAAAAAATCAGAAAAATGAAATATTTGAAAAGTCAAACAAATCAGAAGCTGACATGTGGCATTCAAGGCAAAGTGGTGAACTTTTTGATGGAAATTTTAAATGGAGCCGGATATTTTAGAATACCCTGCTCCATTATAAGACATGTGTCCCACCAACTGAAAAATGGGACACATGTAAAGCATTGGAGCAGGGTACTCTTAAAAAATCTGATTTTTTGAAAGTTGAGGGAGTTACAAGGTGACTTTGAAAGTTCAAGGAGGCAGTAAGTTTTTTGGAACAAGTTCAAGTATCTACCGATGCATTAAGCCTTATTTTTTCCCTTTCACGTCGGTACGATAGGTAGTTGAATAACGTGCTCTACAAATTTGCAGACAAGTTTACAGCTTGGCTCCAAGCTTCTGAAAAATCTAGGTGTCATGTCCGATGACGTGGACTTCTTGAGCCAGCTTGTCCGCAGTTCCATGGAGTTGCAAGCGCAAGAAGAAGCATTCAGCAAATCCGAAGATCGAGACATCGACGTAATGAAACCGTTGCAGGTAAGGGCATCGAGCGCACTCGCGGGTGCTGACATGCCTGTGCAACGGGCCCCACCAGACGAGAGCTTGGTAAGAATAAAACAGCGTGACATAAGTCAAGTTTTGCGGTCCCAAGATGAAAGGCAATCTAGTAACGGGGCGGTGCGCGATAGCAAAGAGCAGCAAAGGTTAGATGATCAGAAGGGCAAGGGTGTTTTCTATTGTGAACTTAGTACAGAAGACGGTGATCTTGTAATTATTGATGAAGAAAATGTTTTAGACCCTTCTGCTCCTCGATAATTTTTCGTTTTTGACTTGCGTTGTTTGGTCTCGAACAAAGATTGTTAAGTTGTTGAAGTTCAGTTTTGTTGCTGGGACTAACATTAGAGGCAAGAAATTTATGCCCTGCTCTTGCATTGTTTTAGAAACCACACATTGTATATAGTTGAATTGATAATTGTATTGTATTATTCACATACAGTAAATGCCAGCTGACCATTCATGCCTAATTCAAGAGTTATTTGTTTGACATAATTGTTCTTCGTTGTAATTATGTAATTAGATGTTGTATACTAAGGTTAATTATAGTAGATGACATTTCAGTTCTTGTCAAGCTAATTTCCAAGTATTTCTTAACTTATAGGCTTCAATGAAATGTTTTTTTAATGACCCTTGATTAAAGCTTTTAGGTAATTTATAAGTTTAAAGTTGTGAGTTGATTTTTGATATAAATGGATAGAATTGAAATAAATATGAAATAAATCCCTTGAACATAACAAAATAAATCCATTGTAATTGATATGGATAAAATTGAAAGAGAGGTAAAGTAAATCTTTTAAATATAGGAAAGGAAATGTATTGTTATTAATAAAGGTGATGAAAGAAACAAGGAAAAAATCAACAAATGTATAAAATGGGGTGGAGGGAGTATATGTTATGTATTTACTATACATTAGTATTTGGCTTAATTGATCGACACCCCCTGAACTTGTTTGAAAAGGGTTATTGCCACTCTGAATTTTCAAATATGACAGAGAGCCCCATATACTTGTTTAAAACGTGTCACTTTACCCCCTCGTAAAAATATCGACTTCAAGAACAAGAAGATGAACACGACGGGTCAAGAATCGACATAATATTATGATTAATTGAAGAAAAATTTAAAATAGAGATGAAGTTTTGAAAAAAATGAAGAACATATATTAAGGATTTTGAATTGTAAAAATACAAATGTTATGGGTTTTTTGTATTCATTTTCTATTCCACCAAGATATTTTACGCGTATGTATTTTGATGGTCATTTACATAGCAAACCAGGTCAGAAAAAAGGAGTAAAGTGACTTGTTTTAGAAAAATACAGGGGGCTATCTGTCACATTTCAAAGTTCAGAGTGGCAACAACCCTTTTTGAACAAGTTCAGGGGGCTGTAGATGCATTAAGCCTTAGTATTTTAATGTAGTTGGATCATCTAGTTGACCAATGCGATCGTAATATTATATCGAACAAGTCGGGAGAGTGCTAAGTGCATGCTTGTTCGAGTGTCATTATGACATCGAGGGTCCAGAGGCAGTGTCCCCATGAGCGGGGTCAAGGGGCAGTACCCTAGAGGGGTCGAGCTAAATTTATTATTTTACCCAATAAGTTAATGTGATTTTCGGATGAATTTTATACCAAAAAATTATATTTTGGACTGGTTTGTGCCCGTGACTTGTCTTCACCTAGAAACAGAGAGTCCAGATGTTAAAGTCACGTTCGCGACAATAAGTCACGATCACGACACATTCTTATTTTTCCAACATTGTAGTTTCAGTTGGCGGTTATCAATTGACCGTTAGACGAAAATAATTGAAAATTCAATTATTTTTTATAGATGCAGTTTTCTTGGTCAAAGAATTGCAAGGTTTCATTAGCAAACACACATAAGACGGTTCATAAGATTCGCAATAGATATTCATTCTACGTTCTTGATTCTTTGATTTTATCCGATTGAAAAATTTGATAAAACTGTCAAATAAGTTTCAATCTGAAAATGTTCGTCACGATTTCGGATATATCCAAGTATTCTTCAACACTATATATTCATGTTTGTTGTCTCCTTTCACCCAAACTCTTTTAACACATCCATTATATGTCTGATATATACTTATTATACATTTGGAGTGTAAAAAAGAGAATTTGAAACAGTTATTAAAAAATAACGTAAAATTGAAACTTTTAGAGACTTTTTCGTAACTTGATAAAAATTTAGATGAAATTCATATATTGTAAATTAGGTATTTATGTAATTTTCCCGAGTAAACTATTTCTTTAAAAATCATTACCAAATCAGTGTAAAACATTTGTTGTCGGCAATGATAGCAAAAAAACTTTAATAGTGATATCCGTAAGTAATGAGGCAGGCAATGCATAGTTTTCATAGGCAGAGAGCATGCATGGAATTCCCGTGGTGTATGATGAAGGTTAAATGTATTTGGAGTTCGGACCTGAACCATTTGAACTTTGCAATTCTTGTCGGATATCATTATTTCCTTTCTTTTATTTTGGTCACCTTCTTAAACTTTTAAGGTAAGAATGTATTTATTTTTCATCCTAACATCGCATGTTTACTTCTACTCAAAGAGAGAAAAATCAGAAATACAACATATATAAAAAATTAAACCAATTAAAAATGACGTATGAAGTTCTCAGAAACAAACTTATACACTTTTACAAGTTAGATGAGTTAATTGAAATTTTAGAAATTACACTATGACATCAACGAGTTGTAAAGTTAAGTAAGGTCTTATACTTACCGTCAATTCTTAATGGTCACTGTATCATCATCATCATTATGATTCAGAAGGCTTAATAAATTAGCACCCAATAAACATAAAAAGAAACAATTTTTTTGTTAGAAAAAGAAACAAATTATAAAAACGTAAAACTCAACCCGAAAAAAATTAAGCGTAAAAAAACATGAATCAGTAGTTCATGATAGTAACTAAACTGAAACTCAAATATGTTTCTGATCCAACCTATGATCATTAAAGATTTCCCCAATTGAATTCTTCCTGTTCATTTTCCTTTATTTACCCTTTTCAAAGTTAAACTACAAATGTCTCTGCTTCCATGTTTCAAATTTTACCTTTTTTCTTCTCCATGCTAACAGTATCACTACTTATTTTGGTCAGTTCTTTTCGTTTCATGTTTTATTTAATTCAGTTAAGCTCCTTTTTTTAAATATTAGATCCTCTGGTTTAGTTTGCAAAATGGCTTTAGATTTTGGAATTGAACAAATTTCACAACATTATTTAATTGAAAAAAAGCAAATGCCGCGGAACTATTTGTTTTATAGAGACTAATAAAGTTATGTTCCTCTCAACTAAAATGAAATGAAATAATATTAGTTTAATGTAACCACAAATATATTAACTGAAAATAAACCTATTTAACTAGAATTAAGCTGAAAAGACTACGATATTGTTAATACAGCCCATTAAATTACATTAATTTATGAAAATGTCAAAACAATTAAAATAACAGGAAAATAACTTTTGTCAAATGTCAGGACTAGACCGTACTAAAATCAGACCCCAGTCTGAAAATCCTGGACCTTGCCTAGCATATTTTCTCCATTACTTACATGGGGCCTTTCAAAGTTAGGAGGGACCATAAAGGTTATTATGCACGGCATTAAATTCGATTTGTACTTTTCCTCCAAAATTACTCGTATATTTTTTAATAGACAGGAAAAAACAATAAATTTTCAGGGAACAAAATAAAAATTATTTATAAACATATATCAAAAAATTATATATAGTGGTTGATGTCCCTTGAAAGTGATCGTCCAATCTTCGATGTTCCCGGGTCCTGCAAAATAAATCTCCGGCCGGAAGTGGTTCCGGTGAAGACCCTCCGATGCTAAAGTTAGCGATTTTAGAGTGATGAGTGTGTATTATAAGAGTAACAGTTACCTCTTTTTCAGATCCTTGTCTTGCTATTTGTAGGGATTTATGTAATGATGGCTTGTAGGGTCCGCCTGCAAGCTGTGCGTCGAAGGCGAGCCACTTGAAGGTCTTTTCAGCAGTCGGAGCATTAAATGGTTCGTTCCTACTAGTCAGAATTGTATTTAATGCGACAGTGAAGAGAGAAGGAGTGCGCCGGGTCAACGAGGGTCTTGCCGATGATATCTCAGCTCGAGCACGGTGGGTAGCGCTGAGGGAATCTCACTGTTCTGCTGAAGTATTATCAGCGAGAGCACGGTTAGTAGCGCTGAGGGCATTTTGACTGTATGCCATTACTGATGTGGGTTTAGCACGTGGCTATGCCGATGGTATTGTATTTGGACCAATGAGTGTTTTACTTGAGCTTTTAATGGGCCTTGATATCAGGAGTTCCCCCCAACGAGCCCAAATGAAGGCCCTTTAGGGTCTTTGAAAGGTCTGTGAGGGTACCGTGGAGCTGCGACTGTTGATCTGACGCGACCTTTCATATCCGCCATTTTCAAACAGTAATGATGATGACGCTTCATTAATGGGTGTGTCTCTTTGGTTTTCGCGCAGTTTGCTGTATATATTAGGGTGTGCGTGCCACTGTTGTTCTTTTGCCTGAATTTATTTTTGGAGATTTCGAGCT
Source organism: Euphorbia schlechtendalii (assembly GCA_949673415.1). NCBI lineage: Eukaryota > Viridiplantae > Streptophyta > Magnoliopsida > Malpighiales > Euphorbiaceae > Euphorbia > Euphorbia schlechtendalii. Next base: position 15,155 of record CATIWQ010285723.1, read on the forward strand.
GTTTATTTGCTTTCTAATATCTTCGCTGTCGTCTGGGGAGTTTTTTAAGCCTTCATCTCTTTTACTGAGTGAGTTTCCTTCCTTTTTCTGTTATAAAGTAAAAATGTCTTCGAGTTCTCCCGATTCCTGTACTTTAGTCCACCGCGCCGGTCGTCGACAACCAGTGGAGGAGCATGATCCTCATCCTTCTACTACTGTGCTACCCTTTAGGGGTCCCGAGGCCACCACTGCGGTGGAGGTGGTGGGGGGTGGTTCGGGGTCTATCCCGCACCGCCCGGTTGCAGTGGGGGAGTCTTCCTCTCCGTTTCCCGTTGAAGGGGCGGATTGCCAAACACCAACTACCATCAAGAAAAAGGAAGCTAGCAAAATTTTTTAGCTATTAGTGGGGGAGTCGAGCGGAGTTTTGGGGAAGGCACCCAAGAAAGGCGAAGTGATGTGGAATCCCCCTTGGGAGGACTTGGTGCCCGTGCTTTGTCAACAAGTACGCTGGGGATTCCGCTTCCCCCTAGATGCCGGGGTGATAGACGTGCTGTGAGAATTCGGTTTGTGCCCTGGGCAACTGCACCCGAATGCCTGGATTATCTTGGTCGTTCTAGCGCGAATGTGTCGTAAACTGGGCTTTACCCTGTCGGGGTGAGTATTTCAACTCTTCTTCAGGCCTCGCACTATGCATGCAGGGGCTTTCGTATTTTGGGGTAGCACAAGGGAAACCACGCCGAAACCAGTGGAGAAGCAATCCATGTTAGGGATTTTAAAGATAAATGGTTTTGGAATTTTCCATCCCCTGATAACATCGAAAGGGACGCGCCGAACCCCTTGAGGGTGGGAAGTTTCCCTTCCATACCCATTGGAATCGCAACCCTGAGGACCCCTATAATTAGAGCTGAGCCAAGGATTTGAGCCATGCGCAACGCCGAGAGGCTGAAATTATCCATCAAATTTGGCCGGGCATCCACTGGCGCATGGCGGAGTATTTACTTAGTCAACCCGATGGCCTCTTTTTCTAGATGGATCAAGGGGTCATCTCTTATACCGATTTGACTGCTAAGGGTGGCGAGACTTCGAAAAACTGATTGTTGCCTTTCTTTTTATTTGTAGGAATGGCTCGTACTAAGTGGAAATAAAAAATTATTCCTGTAGTGGCAGCAGCAAAGATGCAAGCGTCTAAGGCTATCTCACCGGGGGCCGAGAAGGGGGCTGAGGTGGTGGTTGTTGGTACGTCTGCGACGGCGGCAGAGGTGATGCCGAAGGTGGAGATTGCTGCTGGGGGCTGGGCTCAGCAACTTCTTGAGCAGGGGATTTTAGATCCTTTGGCTGCTCAACAAGAGGCCATCGGGGCGTCGGGGGAAGTTGTGGTCATAGAGACGACTCCACCTAGAACCATGACCACAGCAGCCAGCCCTAGAGAGCCTCCCCACAAGGGGAAAACTCCTATCACCCCCACGAAGGTTGTGGAAATTCGGGAGAGGGGATAAAAGCGTCCCCGTAATGATGGCGAAGCTGGAATGAGATCCTCCAAAGGGAAAGCTCCGCTGACGGAGGAGGAGCAGGTCCAATGGGCCAAATACGATCCTCCGTTGGTATGTTTGATGACTAGAATTTTCCCTTCTTTTTGAATCTGTTTGCGCTGCTTACTAAATTTTGCTCGGCTTCTTTGTAGTTATGGCGAAAGGTCCATGGGGAAGATGTACCATTGCTGAAGCCGGAGGTTTTGGGGGAGCTGGGGCCCTATACCGAGCTCCCTGGCGAAGATGCGCGCTTCGGCACTATGGGCCCTGCCGAGCTGGGGACCTATGTTGAGCAGCAGGCTTTGCTTGTAAGTATTTCCTTGAGTGTTTGGGGATTGGTTCGCTGGTCATATATGTGTCATTTATTCTTGCTGTTGATTGTGGTCTAATTTGCCCCTGTTCTTGCTATGAAGACTTTTTCTGCTGCTCATCGGGTAGCGAAGACGATGGTTGAGGCTCAACGTCAAGTGGAGACAGCCTATGCCACCTCCCAAGGCAGTGCTAGACGGTTGAAAGAGGCACAACAAGAGCGCGATACCCTTGCTGAGCTGGAGGAGACTGCTCGGAGGTTGGGGGAGACAGGCAAGAAACAAACCCCAGAGCTGACCCAAGCTCTTACGAACTTGGAATATTCTGAGAGTAAGAGGAAGGAGCTAATCAACACAATGCGGGGATTGGAAAAGAAGCATGAGGTGGCAGTAGCCGAAGTTAAATCTACCACCGAGGTTGAGGAAAAGAGGCTAAAGGTGCTAGTAGAGGATTTGAGGGTTGAGTTGGCAAGGGAGGTAGAGGAGAGAGCGAAGGTGGTGAAGGATCTGGAGAACGCGAAGAAGGGGTTGGTGTATTGGGGGACTAACGCCGAAGGGAAGACCGAGGCCTTACAAGATCTTCAGCTTAAATTTGAGCGTCACAGAGCCAAGTACAAGCTGAAGGTGAAGCAAACCCGTGAAGACTGGCGAGAAGATCATCTTAGCTATCGAACCGCTTTTCTTCACGCGGTACGTGTTAAGTTTCCCGAGGCTGATATTGAAGACCTTACCCAAATAGCTCCGCCGGATGAGCCCCTCGGCCTCTGGGAGGAAGATGAGTGTATCTTTGGGCCTCCCAAGCTAGAGCCCTCTTATTCCAATGTGTCCTTCGTGGTGACGGATGAGGAGGAAGTTCACTCGTGATAACCTCTAGCATGCCTCTTCACCTTTTTTGTAATTCTTTGTAAAATTTTAAACTTCTGTGGCTATTGGGCTCGGTTGTTGTGAGCTCATAATTTGCTTTATTAATGGAATCTTTACGCTACAATCATCGCGTGTCGATAGGTTGTTTTATTAAATTGCTGAATACATAGTGTGTGTTGATTTTTGCTAGTTTGCTACTCCTTGATAATTGAGGTATGATGTTGGTTCCTCTGTTTGGATTAGCCATCGAGACAGACTCCCATTATTTTCTTATCACATGCTGAACTAGTTGAATTTTAGCTTAATTTGGCTTTCATGTTGTTCAGCGAAACTCAGGGGGATGTGACCCTAGGGGTTGTTTTTCTTTAATTTCAAAGCGTGATAAAGCCGAGGGGATCTCATTGATCTAACCCTCCGGGCTATTTATCTTACTTTAATTTCAAAGTGTGATAGCGCCGAGGGAATCTTATTGATCTGACCTTGCGGGCTATTTAACTTGCTTTAATTTCAAAGCGTGATAGCGCCGAGGAAATCTCATTGATCTGACCCTGTGGGCTGTTTAACTTGCTTTAATTTCAAAGCGTGATAGCGCCGAGGGGATCTCGTTGATCTGACCCTGCGAGTTGTTTACCTTGCTTTAATTTCAAAGTGTGATAGCACTGAGGGGATCTCTTTGATCTGACCCTGCGGGCTATTTAACTTGTTTTAATTTCAAAGCGTGATAGCGCCGATGGGATCTCATTGATCTGACCCTGTGGGCTGTTTAACTTGCTTTAATTTCAAAGCGTGATAGCGCCGAGGGAATCTCGTTGATCTGACCTGTGAGCTTTTTTAGCATAATGAAAGATTCACGAAACATTGTATTCTCATTGCCCTGAAAGTTTACAAAACACAACTATGAACAAGGATACAAGGAATTACTTATCAGGCTCCCGGGTAAAACTTTCGAAGGGACGTTGTGTTCCATGTGCGAGGTAGGATTATTCCCTGAATGGTGGATAATTTGTATGCGCTGTTTCCTATTCGCTTTGTCACCTTGAACGGGCCTTCCCACTTGATGTCGAGTTTTCCTCATCCTTCCTTTGCTTGCGAGTCTTTCGTATTGCGTAGGACTAACTCGCCCTCCTAGAACGTTAGAGGCTTAATCTTCTTGTTGCGTATGAGGGCTATATGGCGTTTATATTCCATCATGCGAATGAGGGCTTACTCTCGCTTTTCCTCCAACAAGTCCAAGTTGCTCCTCAACAAGTCATCGTTTGAGGAACCTTCGATGTAGTTTGCTACCCTCGCGCCGGGTGCGCCGATGTCAACAAGGACCATCGCCTCTGTTCCGTAAGTGAGAAGGAAGGGGTTTCACCCGTCGCCACCCGGGGGGTGGTTCTGTAAGACCACAGGACATTATTTAGCTCTTCCAGCCATGTCGAACCATGTTCCTGGACTCTTGTTTTGATTCCCTCCAAGATGGTCCGGTTGATTACCTCCGTCATACCGTTTATCTGAGGATGGGAGACACTGGAGAAGCAGATTCGTATCTTTAGCCATTGACAGAAACATTTAAATGCATGGCATTCGAATTGCATCCCATTATCTGCTATAATGGTGTGGGGAATGCCGAAGCATGACATTATGTTTTTGGTAAAGAAAGAAGTGACCTATTTAGGTGTGATGGCTGACAAGGGTTCAGCCTCTACCCATTTGGTGAAGTGATCCACAGCTACAATAATCCATCGTTTCTGCTATTTCGCCCTTGGTAAGGGTCCTACTAGATCTACGCTCCAAAGGACGAAGGACCATGGGGCCTGAATTATAGATCTCGGCCCAGTCGGTGCTGATGATGTTCTGGCGAAGGCTTGGCAAGCTTTGCAAGATTGGACCATTGTTTTGGCTTCTAGTTCCATAGTTGGCCAATAAAAACCTTGTAACTTGGCTCTTCGCACCATTGCATCTTTCTTCTCATGCGCATCGCAGAGGCCTTTGTGAACCTCGCGCAATATGTAATCAGCATTGACACGGCCCACACACTTCAGCCATGGGTGACTAATGGATTTCCGGTATAGTTGCCCGCCGATCATCGCATAGCGAAAGGACTTCCTCACTATTTTTTGAGCTTCGCGCTCATCTGTTGGCAACTCACCATTTTCCAAATACTTACGAATGGGGGTGAACCATTCATCCTCCTCTTCTGTGTGTAACACTTCTGATGCTGGCACGCTCGGTGTATGTATCCGCAAAAGAACACAGGGAAGTATTAGTTCTTGTTCCCAGTGTTTTAAAAAGCTCTAGGCGCTAGGCAGGAGCTAGGCGCAGGCGGGGATTAGGCGGCGCCTAGGCGGAGACTAGGCGGGGCTTACGCGGATTCAATTTTTTTATTATTTTAATATTTAATAATACATAATAATTATTATAATATAAATACTAATAGTCTAATACAATAAAATGATAATATTAACAATTTAGTTTAATATATAATAACGTAAAAAACATAAAATAACAAAAAATTGCTGCGGTGTTTCAAAAAATCCCGCCTCGGCGCCACCTAGGCCCCAATTTTTAAAACACTGTTTTTTTATGTTTTTTTATTAAAATATTAATTTTTTTTAATTAAAAAATCGACGCCTAGGCGCCGCCTCATCCGCCATCTGCCTAACACCTCCCAATTTTACAAAACAGGGGCGGTGTTTTTAAAAATCCCGCCTAGGTCCGATTTTTAAAACACTGCTTGTTCCTCGCTGGATGCTCCTTTTGCCAATCTATCAGCTTCGGCATTCAGCGCTTTGGGAATCTGCTTGATTGATATTTCAATACCTTCGCAGCTTATCTCTTTGATTAGAGAGGAGATTCGGGCAAGGTATTGCCTCATGAGCTCACTTTTGGCTTTGTATTCTCCGTCGAATTGTTTGACCACTAACCTAGAATCGCTGAAGATATTAACGTTATTCGATTTAATGGCTCTGATAATCTCCAAACCAAAGATCAGCGCCTCGTATTCCGCCGCGTTGTTGGAGCCCCTGAATTCCAGCTTAGCGGCCTACCGAATCACTATCCCTCTTGGACCTTCGATGTAAATTCCTATACCAGCTGCAATGCTGTTGGAGCTACCATCTATGAACATATGCCATGTCGCCTCTGGTATTTCTTTCTGTGGTGGAGCTTCTTGTACGAAGTCTGCTAATGCCTGTGCTTTCATTGCTATTCTTGGCTCAAAGTGGATGTCAAACTCGGTAAGTTTAAGGGACCACTCAGTGAGGCGTTCAGAGGATTCGGGGCATTGAAGAATTTTCTTGAGCGGCAAATCCGTTCGTACAATGATTGTGTGGGCTTGAAAGTAGTGGCGCCATTTTTGGGAGGACACTACTATTGTGAATACTAGCTTCTCCATTTGGCCATATCTGATTTCGATGCCCTTCAATGCTCGGCTGCCATAATAGACTGGGAATTGGTCTGCGCCCTCTTCCCTGATGAGCACCATTCATATTACTTCCTTCGATGTGTTGAGATAAAGATATAGTGGCATAACCGCGACGGGGTGGCTCAGCAGGGGTGGGGAGACCAAAAATGTTTTGACCTGGGCAAGAGCTGTGGCGTAGTCTTCTCCCCATATAAACTTCTTCGTTTTTAAGGCTTTGTAAAATGGGATACATCATCATGCTGCGCAAGAAATGAATCGGCCCAAGGCATTCAGTTTACCATTGAAGCACTAGATATCTTTGATGCTTTGAAGTTCTTTAAGCTGAAGCACCGCCTCTATCTTATCAGGATTGGCCTCTATTCCCCTTTACGAGACCAATTATCCCAAGAATTTCCCCCTCGTTACGTCGAAGGCACATTTCTCCTGATTTAGCTTCAGCCCGTATTTCTCCAACAGCATCAGCACTTTGGCTATATCCGCGGCATTTTCTTCTTGAGCATTGCTCTTGATAATCATGTCATCCACATACAGCTCGACTTCTTTTCCTATCATATCACCGAATATTTCGTTAACTATTCTCTGATATGTGACCCCAGCATTCTTCAGACCAAAAGGCATGACGTTGTAGCAGTATATACCCTCGTGTGTAATGAAAGACGTCTTTTCCTTGTCTTCTTTCGACCATGAGTATCTGATTGTATCCTGAAGCTGCGTCCAACATAGAGTACATGGCGTAGTCCACCGTGGTATCCACTAGCATGTCAATACTGGGAAGGGGGTAGCTATCCTTTGGGCATGCCTTGTTTAGGTCTGTGAAGTCCACGCACATGCGGAATTTGCCATTCGGCTTCTTGAATAGCACTACACTGGCGATCCAGTCAGGGTAGCAAACCATTTTGATATGTTCAGCCTCCAACAGGTGAGATACCTCTTCCTCGATGGCTTTCTGTCTTTCCGGAGTATGGTTTCTTCATTTTTGTTTAACTGGTTTCACTTAAGGGAGAATATTCAGTCTGTGTTCTGCAACTTCACGGCTGACTCCCTTGAGGTCTGCTGAGGTCCATGCGAAAGCCTGGACTCTTTCGCGTAACACCGTTAAGATTTCTTCCCTAGTTCTGTCAATCAATCCCCTGGACATGCGGATTTCTTTCCCTTCTTCTAAGGTAACCGCTACCATCACGTCTGCTGGCTCAGCGATTTTCTCTTAATCTATCTCATCCTCCACTGATAAAGGTTCTGCTTTTAGGGACATTAAATATGTCTCCTGAGCGGCTTGTTGATTTCCCCGGGCCGTGGCAATCCCTTGATGCGTTAGTATTTGAAGTGTGAGATATCTGAGGTTAATGACTCCTTCAGAATCGATGATGAGAGGGCGGCCCAAGATTATGTTGTAGGCCAACGGGATGACTACGATCAAGAACTCGACTCGAGTCTTCCACTTGGGGCCATCATCTCCCAACGCAATTGATAAGTTCGCTGAGCCGTATACACGAATGACATGACCACCTAAGCCTATCAGTGGCGCCTGATGGATAGCGAGGTGGTTGGGATTCCCTCTAATAGCTTCATATACTCTTCTAGTCATTACATTAACCGAGCTGCCTGTATCTTCTAACGTACGGCGCACCTAGTATCCTTCCACCTTCATCGCAATTACTAAGGCGTCATTGTGTGGCGAGGGCTTTTTTTCTTGGGCAAAGGAGTAGCACGTGTTGCTTCCTCTGTTAGTATTATCGTAATCGAATGTGTTTCCCCTCTTCCTCTTTTTCTGGGCGATGCCTCCGGAGATCATATGAATAACTCCTCAGGGCTGGGGATCTTCGGCATTATGATGCTGTTGGTGATTGTTTGTTTCAACCTCGCGGTGAGGTGGTTGATAGCCTCCCCTAAAATCTTACTGAGGCGGTTGATAGCCTCGCAGTTCTTAACGGGGGTTTCTTCCCCCTTCCTCTCGCTGTTCACGCTTCGGTGAATGTGGGAGGAAACGATTCAACTGGCCAGCAGCAGCCTTATGGTTCAATTCGCGCGCTAACTCTCTGCAATCTTCCGTATCATGGCCTTCGCTTTTATGGAACTCGTAGTAAGTTCCCGGCTTCCCCTTATATCTCATTTTAGGGGGATATCTGATGTCCTCCCAATTTTCTCTATCCACATCAGCACCTCCTTCCTCTTGGCATTGAACGGGGTCCAGACTTCACCTTCCCTTCTCGCCACTTCCGAGCGGTAAGCTTATCGACGCTCATTTTCGCGTTTCCCATAGTCTCGCCATTTTACCGGTTCTTCCCTTGTCGCGGCCTCAATTTACTTCGTATTCCTTTTATGAGTCTTCCATCGTACCCATTTCCTGGCTTTCTGCATTAGAGTGGCCAGTGTAGTGGGTCTTTCAGTAGATATATCTTTCGCCAAGTCGGCGCTTCGGCAATTCCTAGCCAACACTTCCGAGGCTATATCGATGTTGCAGTCCCTAATCTCGAGGGTAACTTTCTGGAACCTTTCCACAAAATCGGCAAGAGATTCGTCTGGTCTTTGTCGGATCATCTGTAAGTCCTAGACTATTCTACTAGGGGGAATGGATGTGACAAAGTAGAGGGCAAAGCTTTTGGCCATCATGTCAAAGCCTGTTACAGACCCCGGTTTGAGGCTCTCAAACCAGTGAGTTGCTGGAGCTACTAAGGTAGTGGGGAATAGCTTACACAGCATGGCATCAGTGGCGTCAGCCGCCTCCATACATTGATGGAAATAGCGAACATGCACCGTGAAGTCTCTTATTCCAGAATATTCCCGCAGGTGAGGCTGTTTGAATCCCCTTGAGAATCTCTCCGCTCGTATGCTGGTGCAATAGGGTGATTCCGTTTCGGTAATATCAGGCACAGCAGCATCCATACCTCTCTCAGCAAGGAGCACGTCCACCCTCCTGGTTATGACAGACTCTAAATTCTCCTTAGCTGGTCGCTGTTTTGGGTAGGCTTCGCGCCGGGGTCCTATTGAACTCCCCTCGCTGTCTAAAGATCGTCTTGAGTGTGTCTTGAGTGCTGAACTTTTCTCCTGGTGCTGAAGGGATCTTTCCTGGAATTCCTCTTCTTCCCGCCTGACAGACTTCATTTTTGCTTTTTCTTTGATCGTGGTGGTTCCTTCCTTCTCTTGTGTTCCCGGACGGTGGTAAGTGTAACGTGAGCGATCTTGATTAGACACAGATGGAGAATTTTGTGAAAGGTGTCACGCCTCTGATTCAATTAGTTGTCTTTCCTGACAGAGTTTCCTAAGCAGTTCTTGCTCCTCCTTTCGTGAACGTAAGATTTCATTCATCATGCTCTGCATAAGGGCCATGGCCGCATTTTGTTATTCATTTTGCTTCATAAGCATGGCCGCCATATCTTGCTCTATCGTTTTCTTTCTCCCTTCTCCGCACGTCTCCGACATCGATAGAGTAGGCGCTTCTGCATGCACCGGGGGAGCTGTGGTAACAAGGGTCGACATTCCAGTTCTGTTTCCCAGTTCCGGAGTATCTAGAAGCAAGACAGTCCCTGGAATAAAAGGGGGTCTCTTTGGTTTGTTTGGGGGAGTAGTCATCGTTCGGGGTTGTCGTCCACGCTCACCGCACCAATTTGATGTCCCTTGAAATTGATCGTCCAATCTTCGATATTCTCGGGTCCTGCAAGACAAGTCTCTGGCCGGAAGTGGTTCCGGCGAAGACTCTCCGAAGCTAAAGTTAGCGATTTTAGAGTGATGAGTGTGTATTATAAGAGTAACAGTTACCTCTTTTTCAGATCCTTGTCTTGCTATTTATAGGGATTTATGTAATGATGGATTGTGGAGTCCTCTTGCAAGCTGTGAGCCGGAGGCGAGCCACTTGAAGGTCTTTTCAGCCATCGGAGCATTAAATGGTTCGTCCCTACCAGTCAGAATTGTATTTAATGCGATAGTGGAGAGAGAAAGAGTGCGTCGGGTTAGCGAGGGTCTTGCCGATGATATCTCAGCTTGAGCGCGGTGGGTAGCGCTGAGAGAATCTCACTGTTCTGCTGAAGTATTATCAACGAGAGCGCGGTTAGTAGCGCTGAGGACATTTTGACTGTATGCCGTTGTTGATGTGGGTTCAGCGCGTGACTATGCCGATGATATTGTATTTGGACCAAGAAGTTTTTTACTTGAGCTTTTAATGAACCTTGATATGAGTGGTGAAATGGAGTAAGAAATAAAAACAAACTATAAATTTGAGATATAAAACTTATAAAATGTTGCTTAGTTGACAATTTATACGAAAATTTGTGCAGTCTTGTGTTGTCAGTCAAAACATATTATATTTGAAAAATCATAAATTAAATAACAAAATATGCACTCAAATAGCCAATCATTTCAATCATTTCTTCATATAGTAATATAATTTATATAAATATATTATACTATCTGATATGGTTTGTCGCAGACCAAGAGCGTCGTTTTCAAGAAATAGTGTGGACTTCAAAAATATTATTCTGGTAACATATTTCCCACTCGGTGATGCATATATCTATTTTGTCAATGTGTGGTAAAAAAACTCAATTGTTTTACACTGCCCCGTACGAAAATTACTGATCATGACAGAACATTCACAATAAACAACCAAGGACTTCTTGTGAATAACCATGGAATTTTTTAATAGCAGAGCATTCGCGACAAATAGTCAATAGTTCAATGGGAATCATATTGTTTCAAAAAAATGTAAAATTCATGTCAAACAAAGTCAAGTATTTATTGCGATTAGTCGATAGTTCAATGCATTTCTCACTCCCATTTGAAGGTTCGGAAAAAAAAAACTCCCCCTTCCAGGGAATCAAGGAAAAAAATTTCCCCATTTCCGATTGGGGATTTCTCAATTTCCCATTAAAACTAGTCAAATTGAAACTTTTATGTTAAAGTAGCATATAACTAAAATTAACTTTCTACCAATACTTAGAACAAAATAGTTTGATATATAATGAGTGAAAAATTCCTAAATAAACTAAAATATACATTTATAACTAGTAATTTTTTTAATTTATTCTTTCATTAATCAGGATAGATGTTAAGTATAAATTAATTTATAAGTTGGTAATTAAGAAGAAAGATAATTATATTATAAAGCAGAATGGGTTAGATTAGTAATTTTAGTAGTGCATTGAATGTCTTATGAGTTTTGATGAGAAGTCTAACATGACTAGTATTATGAACAGGAGGAAGTAGTTTATTTCAAAATTTTATGATTTTTTTCATCTTTCTTCCATGTATACCCTTATTTACTCTTGTTATTTTCATAATATTAAATGCACAGTTTGTTATGAAAAATTAAGATATTAAGGGTAGATTAGTACTTGCATACCCTTATTAATTGTGTTATTAAAAAATGTAAAAGAATACTAAAAAACGGAGGAAGTAGTTACGAAAATTAAATGATGTTATATATATACTTTTAATAATAGTAACATAAAACTTATGCGTCTTATTTTTTATATTTCTATTATAGCGGGGATTTTTATCGAAGAACCCCTTCTAGATCTCCCTCTCCACGTACAACCCTATTTATTGCGAATGTTTTTATGTTTTCGAAGAAAATAAAGCCATGGTTGGGCATCTTTTGTGAATGTCCAACTACATGGTTGATTTTTTTTTTTAGCATTGACATGTAATCTATAAATAAACACATATGCTCTCATTGTTTCCATCTCCGTGCCACATCAGTAAAAGATGGAAACTTGAGATTTTTACCTTGTTCAGTATTAACAGAAATTGCTAGTATATGTCATAATTGCCATGACCTAATTTTTTTTTATTATATCTATATGTGTATACAAGCTTTTAGATATATTATGAAACCATTCATGTAATTCGATTATTAATTTGAATAAAAAATTTAAAACTGTCTTTTAGTTTGATATTTATTACAACATTTTTAAATTTTACATATCATTACAGTAGAACCTTGTTAAATTAATACTCGATAAATTAATAATCTCGCTAAAATAATAATTTTCTCTGGTTCCTAGTCGGGACCAACGTAGTAAATTAATAATTCACTAAATTTATAAGATAATACGAAAAAACAAATTCATATAGGTCCCATTTGACATATAAATTAATAATTCATAATTTGTAAAAATATATTTCATATAATTCATAACTAATCTAAGAAGATTTTTGAAAATATGAATCTAATGTTACTTGTTTCTTTTTAAAATTAATATCCCCTTGAATTTTATCTCTAACATTTCTTAGAGCATTGAGAAAATCCGGTGTAGAGTTCACATATTGTAAAAGGAAGTGTTGTAAGGTGATTGTTTTTTAGTGCATGCTGGATTTTGTTATTTGTACTCACATAATTCTCTACATATACCATCTGTCATGGTTGATTTTTTTATACCTTTGAGATGAGAAGCTATTTTTTTTCTTTTGTTTTGTAGAGTTATATGTAGTAACTCTCTTTATATAGTAACTTAGTTAATATTAGTAAATGTAACTATATTAATAGTTGAGTGGATTTATACATTTAACTTGAGATGTGTATGAAATACTAAAAGT
>CATIWQ010285905.1:0-12874 GCA_949673415.1 Euphorbia schlechtendalii
CGTAACATCTTTGTTAAACTTGCATGTTTTCTCTGTTATACTAGTTCGTAGTGAAAATCTATTCATTTAGAGTTGCTAATCTATCACATCTATATTTACTCAACTTTTCGTTCTAATCTACCTGCCCACAAAAATCTCTAATCTATTTTTATTTTATTTACTTTTAAGCTTCCCTAGTTATCTTTAGATCAGGTTCCTTCCCTGTGGGTTCAATATCTTTTAAAACTACATCGTAACTGTATACTTGTAGTTATCATCAATTTTCTATGTGGTAAGGGGTATTGACAACACCTACATTTTATATGTGAACAAGTTTTTGGCGCAGTTGATAGCCAACAGTTCACGAGATTTTGGAACCATATTAGATTAAACTTATCAGTAGAAAAGTGGTGAACACTTACTCCTTGGATTAGATCCAAGAAGCCGATCTCACAAGCTGAAGATGGTACCTTGAGTTAACACATGAATGTATTCGGGTTATAAATTTGAGACAACTATAAGACAAACACTCGGAAAGGACTATATCTATGTGTTGGTGTTATTTCTTATTGTATTAGCATTACAAGTATCCTGAGACCTACTAGTTACCTTTTATAAGAGTTGCTATATTTATGGTCATACTTATTCATACCTTGGCGATCAGGATAACATGATTGATTACGGGTATACTAATGATCACATGTTGGTAAGCCGAGTAGTCAAGTTAGGATGCATCACTCCTGAGAGATTGATATAGCGGGAGATATACCTTAGGGCCCCTTGTTGAAGTAACACACTCATAAACCTCTGATTTGAGTATTAGATTGATAGAACGGGTTTCCAGTAAATCTTGATACATAAGGGCTGAGTGGTGTTCTTCGTGACCTAGTCTAATTCTAGGATTGCTATGGCTATTACATGAGCTGACACTTAATCTAAGCTCAATAAACTTGATGGTACTTAATCTAATGGAAGGAGTGTATTGTATTGGTTACTACTGTAGAATCGGGTCAAGTCACAAGCACGTGACGTTCCAAGTATCGGGGGATTATGCGCCTTTGCTAGAAAACCCATTTGATCATTTAGAGCTGTCGGGTTCCGTATCAGTCTAGAATACCGAGCCTAAAGATTCCCAGATGGGAAGCTAAGTTTAGGTTAACCTCTAGTGGCTCAATACTTTAGGCTCCTATGGGGTCACACACTTTGGGTCTTTATCAAACTAAGTAAAGAACATATAAACTAGGTCTATGGCGAGAATATCTGGTTGTGGAATTTGTTAGATGAATTATTATTTAGTTGAACTAAATTAATAATTTAAGGGAATAAAGAGAAAATAGGGAAAAATAGCACGAAGTGGAGCAACGAAATTTTTCCCATTGCTAGTGGGCCCCAAACGAACACGTGATGTTTGGAGTGGGGCCTACGCGGCTGCTCCCCGAGTTGAAAAGCACGCGGGCCACTAGCGTGAGGGGCAAGCCTACGCACTAGCAGAGTGCATGGGCAGCCCACAAGCATGGGCTTGCGACAAGCCGTAAGCCCATGCTTGTGGGGCAAGGCAAGCTTGCAATGGCTTACCTTGTGATGGATCCACAGGTTAGTTTGTGCATTGATAAGAAAAAGTTTGTGACTACTTCATAGCGTAAAAGTGCAAGGACATAGTGGGAGCTATGTGGAGTGAGAACTGCACATACATGTTACTATGAATAGTCAAAATATCCCTAGTCATTGTTTCATTGAGACTGGACATAAATGAAGTGAACAAACTAGCATGTGTAGGATTACTCCTTAGATTATATCCAAGTAGCTGATCTCACGAGCTGAAGGTGGTACCTTGAGTTGACACATGAATGTATTCGGGTAATAATAGAATGCATTTCTAGTCAATCTTGATACATTATGGGGAGTGGTGCTCTTCGTGAACAAGTCTAATTCTAGGATAGCTACGGCTATTACACGAGCTGAAACTTAATCCGAGCTCAATAAACTAGATCATACTTAACCTGATGGAATGACTGCATTGTATTGGCCACTACTGCAGAATCAAATGAAGTCACAAGCATGTGACATTTTGAGTATCGAGGGATCATACGCCTTTGCTAGAAAGCCCATTTAATCTTCTAGAGTTATTTGGTTCCATATCGGTCTGGAACACTGAGCCTAAAGATTCCCTGATGGGAAGCCAAGTTTAGGTTAACCTTTAGCGGCTCTATACTTTAGGATCCTATGAGGTCACACAGTTTGGTTCTTTACCAAACTAAGTAAAGAACCTATAGAGTGAGTCTATACTAAGAATATTAAGGTTGTCAATTTCATCAGATGAATTATTAATTAGTTAGACCATATTAATAATTAAAAGTATTAAAGGAAAAAATTAGGAAAAAATTGTATGAAGTGGAGCAGGGGAATTTTTCCCATTTCGAGTGGTCCCCAACGAACACATGTTGTTCGAAGGTGTGGCCTGCGCGGCTGCCTTGCGAGCAAAAATGCTTACGAGCCACTAGCGCGCACTTGCACTAAGCCAGCGCGCACTAGAGGGCCAACAAGCATTGCCATGGCTATGCTTAGGCAGGCGTGCTATACAGGCCCGCTAGGGCACCTACAACTTGGGCTTACCATGCAAGCCAGTGCATAACCCGCTAAGTGGGATGTGCGCGTGGGTCAAACCATGCAAAGTCAGAGCTCCATGCTCCGACCCACTTGTGGGATGGGATTTTTCGTATAAGTTTTTTAAGGGAGTTTTGAACTCCCCTCCCCCTATATATAGTGCTCCCATTCTCCTTTCTCCATCACTTCAGCTCAGCCTTTCTCTCTGAGTTTGACATCTTTTCTTCCTGAGCTTTTTGCGAGATCCTCCATGAGTTTCTCCAAATTTGCAAGAATTTTTTTACAAGATTATTTCATTTTGAATTGAGCCTTCTCAGTTAATATTTTCGGGTTGGTCTTCGAGCAGTCTAGCAGCTGCTGTTTAATAACGGGTTCTTCCTCAATGAAGGTATTGGTCGGTGAAGATCCGTGTGGATCAATCATAGAGGCTTTCTTAGATTGGAAGCTAGTGCTAACAGAGTATTACCGAATTACTCAAAGGGAACGCTGCACCAAGGGAAAGGCACACATCAACTGGTAATGGTCTTAACTTAGATGCTAGGTTTCTTTTAATAAGTTTTATAAATCTAATAGCATCTATGGAACATTTTAACTTAAATTATATCAATCATGCATGCTATGGAGATCTTTTAGGTTAATTTTAAGTTTTGAAATTCTACCTTGCAAGTTTGCATGTTCAATTGCTGTCTTGATTAACCAGCAAGCACCACGTACTATTTTGCAGTTGAAGAGACTATAAAAGAGAAAGCTTCCTGGAGAGAGAAAGTTGCTTACAAATTTTAACTCTCAAGCAATTTAGCAAAGAACCCGAAATCCCTTTTCTCTCAACTTTCATCTGCAAAAGGAGAATATTAGAAGAACTCTCATCCTTCAAAGCAACTCAAAGAGGAACATGTATATTCACATTGATGGCTCTACTGAGTAGGTAATTTTCCCTCAAGGAATGAAGTTTACCAAGATCAAATGGGGTCAAGATCAAGCATTAGGACCCAGTTTTTAGGTTGACTATCATGCCTCGTTGTGGAACAAGACCATGCATAGGGTCATAAGGCAGCAAACTCTTAGCCAATTTCTTCTCCAGGAAGGGCCAGCTGCAAAGTATTGATCAAGAAGTTTTACTCAAAATTCTACTCTATTGAAGGATTCACTAATAAACTGATAATAGAGATTGATCAAAATTCTTATCTGATCTCTACGAAGCTTATTACCAGCATCCTAAACATGCCATTGAAGGGCACGGTGCTGAGGATAAATAGAGATGAAGATCATGTAGCTGTTTCAGAGGATTGGGAGCTAACAAAGGATTATGGCTCTGGGGAAATTTCTAAATGAGGCATGAATTAGAAGCAAAGAGCTTGCAATGAGCTGTTGGTAAAACTCTTACTACCTAAGACTAGGTCTCTCAGGAGCTGCACATATTTTGAGAGATGTGTAGTCTACCATTTGGTAGAGGGGAAACATCTTAACTGGCCAGTGATGATCCTTCATTATGGGTATTTAATTACTGCAATCCCAAAGGTTGTTAGAATGAACATCATAGTGTTCATTGAATATCAGGAGAAACCACAGTTCCACTGAAGAAGAGCTTGGATTTCTACCATATTAAGAAATTGAAGTGTAACCAAGTCCATATAAGGTACACCAAGGCTTAGGATGTCAAGATGAAGAAGGAAAATATTGAACCCACTATGTTTCCCGTAAATATCCTCAAGGAGGATTAGGATGCATTTGTGGAGGATTATGAAGTCTCAAGTGAAAGGACTACTAATGAAGCGCCCCTATCAGCTCAGCTTGAGCAAGTTTGTACTGTCTTTACTCTAACAAGTCTAAGAATAAACATGGAAACTCCAAGAATTAGAGCCAATCCAGCTTAACCAAGGGTAGAAGATACGCCTACCCAATCACAAGGCAATGCAAAGAAGAAAATGAAGCTAAAGACTCGCGCTCAAAGGGAAGCTGAGGTGAAATTAAGGCAAGAAGAAGAAGCAGCAGCAGCTTCTAAGTGAACTCTCCCTCCTCCTCCTCTTCATGTTGTGGAGAAAATATAAGGCATGTCTGCTAGGGAATTGAGTGAGGGACTACAAGAAAAGAAGAGAAATTTTGAAGAAGCTAGAGAAGTTTCTTCGTAAGAAAGCTCAAAGAAGGCCAAAGAAGACACTGAAACTATAACTCCTGGCCGAAATGAGCAGGTGGAGAAAGTGATCTCCAAGGCTAAAGGAGTTCAAAGGAAAAGAACTGCCAAACCTCGCTCAAGGAGAAATTAATAGATTGAGTCTCTTCCTACTTGAGTTACTTGAGGTTCACCCATCCTTAGGTTAATCAACCAACCCACAGGTACATCCTCTTCCTTTGTAAATCCTGATCTAATTTCTTTTGTAAATCCTGATCTAATTTCTTTTGTAAATCCTGAAATTCCCCCATCCTCTGAACAGTAAATTCTCCTTCTTTGGAAAAATCTCCTATAAATTTTCCAATTCACATTTCTTTAACACCCAATTCTTCTCAAGAAAAGAACAACCCTTCTTCACCACCTCCACTAACTCAAACAGCTAGTATCCATTCTCTTGGAAAATCTAGACCAACCCCAAACTCTTCTATTCTAACTGTACAAACCATCTCTAAACTTAACATTTCTTCAAAACCATCCTCTAGCCCTCTAATCCCTTTGATTAGAAAAGTTCCTAAAGCTAAGAACTCCACTCAACATGTAAAAGCAAGTGAAGAAGTTTCCAAGGTAAATTTTATAACCGAAGAAGAAACTCCTTCCAGTAGTAAGCCAGTCCAATAAGACTTGGCTGATTCAATGATATTGGCTCAGATTAAAGAGCTAACAGGGAAGAAATTCCCAATGCTCAAAGCTGATGCCGAATTGGATGGTCTGGTTAGCCAAGTGATACTGTCATAGGAATTGACAAAATTATCCATGAAGAAAAGGCCAATATACAAAAATTTGATGAGCACTCAAGCATCCCAGCTGAATCTATCTGCTTTGAAGAATTTGAGAAGATACAAGGGAGCTTGTTTGCCATCAGAAATCACCTGGTGAGCGAAAAGTGCCATAATCTTTGTGAACAAGACGGTATTGATTCTAACCAGGATGATTGATTCTATAGCTCAACTCAATGTGGTCGTATCTTCTATCTTAACTTCAAGTGTCATTGTGAATGTAGTGGAAGGAAAAGTGAAGGGTAGCATAGATGTTACTTCAAAACAACTAAGTAGTTTAAATGCTACCTTATCAAATCAAACTATGTAGTTTCATAAGTTTGGTGAAGAATAAGATAAAATAATGACCCGCATGGACAACAAGATTAGTGAATTATTGAAGCAGCTGGATGTCAATAATGATCTCGTGCATAGCATGTGCAACATGATGGAGAAGATGTCAAAGCTAATGATTGCCTATAATAAGAAAGTTGATGGGATTATAAAGTACGTGGATGTAGCTATCATGATGATGGACAAGCTACGTGGATGTAGCTATCATGATGATGGACAAGCTTGTGCTATACATAGATGTGCTTAGTGATAGATTGAACTCAGCTTGCTATCTTATCAAGAAAAACACTGAAGATTCTATGAAGAAAGCTCAAAAAGCTTTGCTCGATGCCATGGGTAAACTTTTTCCTGAACCTACTAAGTCTGGTAACCCCAATAATCCTCTCACTGTGCATAAGAAGTTGAATGCCTTGAAGGACCAACTTCATGAACTTGAAGAGAATGTACAGCATTTGGTGACTAATGGCAGACATGATGCAAAGGACATAGATTACACAACTAAGACTATACATCTAATGTGTCCAATAATTGTTGAGATGGAAGCAAAATCGAAGATAACGTTATCTGCATCCAATTTTAAAGGACTCTTCAAGTGCTTTCAACAGATTTCTTGCCAAGGCTTCGACTAGATTGCTCATTTAACCAAATGCCATCTCTTGTTGTTATAAGAGCTTAGTGATCAAGATGTTCTCTCAACAAAAGGAAAAGAGTAGCTGGAGAAAGAGATATCACTAGCCATCATTGGGAAGTAAGAGGATTTTAAAACTATAATTGAATCCTTCATTTTGTCTCCAACAAATTGTAATGGAATAGATGTCAAAGGGGGAGAAAGTAGTTGAAGATATTCATAAGGTAGCCCAACACCATAGAGCAACCATTTCACCAAGGTCGCAAGATCCTCCACAACAACAACACCAACATCAACAATGGCATCAACAGTACTCTAGAGTGTGAGCATGGGATTTTGTACCAGCTCCCGCATTCGATGATGACAGCTTTTACGAGATTTTATCCTTGAATCACACATTTTCAAGTATCCTGACGTATTCGAATTGGAATCCTCCTCGTCTCTTACAAAATTATTTAATTTAATTTAGAAATTAATTAACTAAAAAAAATAAAAAAAAATAAAAAAATACCAAAAATAATAAATAAAATAATAAATAAAAATATAAAATATTAATTAAAAAAAAAGAAGGAGACGTAATCCTGATAGCGGGCAGCCTCGCGCACACGCGAGGGAGCCACGCTGGCGTGAGGCAGCCTCGCGCGCACGCGAGGAAGAGTTGCTAAAACGCGGGGGAACCTCGTGAGACCCCCCGCGATGGTCCTAAGATACCCTCGCAGGGCCTCCCCGCGAGGGTCTTAAGCGACCCTCGTGGGGCCTGCCCGCGAGGGTTATTAGGAACCCTCGCGGTGCCTCCCCGCAAGGGTCCTAAGCGACCCTCGCGGGGCCTCCCCACAAGGGTCCTAAGCGACCCTCTCGGGGCCTGCCCGCGAGGTTCCTAAGGAACCCTCACGGGGGCTCCGCGCGAGGGTCCTTAGGAACCCTCACCGCGCCCACACGAGGTAGCCTCGCGGATGTGCGAGTGAGCCTTGCGTTAGGTGAGATAGCCTCGCAAGGCCTTTTCTCCGATGAGGCCCCTTGCCAGAAAAACTTTCCTTTTTTGGTTCTTTCGAGATTTTCCTATAAATAGTAGGATCATTTTTGATAAAGGGACCTGGAAATTATCAGATAAAAAATAACATTGCTTCAGAACGACCTTTGCTCCCGAGAATTGAAACGAACAATTTTTTAGACTTTTTTACTACAACCTTTTTTACCTAAACTCAAAGGATGAGGAGGATTTCTAAACAACTGATCGGATTCTTCGACGTGGATTCGTTAAGTAACGGTAAGCCTCTGAGTTCCTAGAACTGCAATTCCATGCTATCAGTGTTTAATTTCTTCTTCTGAACTCTCCTGTGAAACTAGGATTTTCATCTTTTATTTTATTTTAACTTTTGTAATTCTTCTTCTTCTTTTTCTTTATAATAAGAAGATGTATGTTAGAACACCCCCACGAAGGGAATAAAATATATTCCCGGATAACAGACCACACTTCTTACCATGCGAGCAATTTCATTAATTAAAATGAGCAACCAATGTGCTAATAAAACGAACAGTTTTATTTAAACAAACAATATCACGATTGATTTTTCTTAAGGCCACGCTGGCGTCACCAAATCCAAAATCGAACATACGTGTTATCCCCTGTGCTAACCTTTGTGGATGCAAGTAGATTAGGATTATATGTATGTTTAGGATTTTAATTTTCCTTCGGGTATCGCAATTTCTTTTTTTCGGGAAATGTAATGTAATTAATAGGTTAGCGGGTGGTTGCATCCCCCGAATTTTGAATCCTTGTAATTTTATTTTCCGCATTTACTTATGGTTTTGTGGATGGTTTATTTTTCCGCTTTGTGAATGATTTATTACTTCGCAATACGTGAATCATGCATATAAACTCATAAACGACCTAAGTGCAAATATGCAAAATTAAAAGAAAACGGTTTTCTGTAAATGTAATTTAATGTGATCCAATAAGAAATAAGCAACTTATCCCGGACCTGAATCTCTGTGTCTTGGTGGGCCGATGTTAAGCCTCACAAGACTCTAATTCCTGGAAAGAGCTAATCCAGGTGGCGACTCCACACTAAGAGACGGCGGATTCGGGTTTGAACCGATCTTAAACGTTTTCGCCTTTTTTCTCTTTCAAACCTTTTTCTCCCGGGTCCCTGACCCGGTATCTTTTCTTCTTTTTCAAAACACCCTGGTGGACCGTGCCTCTCATCCCGCGCACTCTCAGCCCACCGCTCCGTGTCGCCCGCTCACAAGGAGCAAGTATACATCTCAGCAGAATGGTGTGGTAGAATGCAAACGCAAGCATTTGTTGGAAGGAACCAGAGCCATCATGTTACAGTCTCAAATGCCCAAGCATTTTATAGGTTAAGCTATAATGCTGGCTGCCAAGATCATAAATGTATTACCATCTAAGCTGCTCGGTTGGCAAAGTCCTCGTGAAATATGGTTTCATAGCAAACCAGATTATTCAAAGTTCCATATATTTGGAAGTCTGTGTTTCTGCAAAGTTCTCACTCGACATCAAAAAATTGTTTTTATTTTTAATAAAATGCTAAAAGCAATTATAGTTTACCAATTAATACTATTATTTTTTTATCAATAACATTTTTTTATGTAAATATTGGTTATATGTAAAATTTAAGTGATACAAAGAATATAAACACATAATGTTTCAAGGATTTTGATATGATAATATATGTTCCAAGGATATTCAATTAAAATGGATTTTATGTAACACTTGAGCAATTGAACTATATTTTGAGATAAAAAATAAAGTCATAATGTATCTCGAGCCCTTGAACTTGTCTTCAAATGTTTATTTACGCCCTAAATTTTCAAAAATTCCAAATAACCCCTTGAACTTGTAAAAAGTACATCAATTTGCCCCTTCAATGTCGCGTATTAGCTTATGGCTTAAGAGAGAGAAAATGGCATATTTGAACAAACAAAAAAAGTGACACATACCATTGAAGAGACAATCATGTGCACTTTTTGCAAGTTCACGAGATTATTTGGAACTTCAAATTGTGTTAATGGCCAAACAAAGAAAAGGAAATCATAGTTATATTCTACATTTTACAGAGAAGAATCGTGGACCTTAGAGAGTATTGAACTTACTCTAATTTATGTTAATAGTAATGAAACACAACAACATCTAATTTTAAAACCAGGATGAATTTAAATTGGGTAAATTCCAAGGCAAACAACTACCATGGGATGTCTGATTCTGAATGGCAGTGACCAAAATAAGAATTTGGTTGTGGAGTGATGAAGAATATTAGTGGTGGAGAGATAAAGAAGGGAGAAATTTGCGTGCATTTTCACATCGATTAATTGAATTTGTCCATCATCAGATCAAATAAGAAACCAACAGTTTAGATGATAAGTGTTGAAGTGTGTCAAGTATGAAGTTATCAATATGGTCCAACCCATTTTTATAATAAAAGCACGGGGAAAAGATTCTCCAAATTTCAATTGAGATATATTTGTAAATTTCAATCAATCTCAACCATTCATCTAATTTTAATAATTAGGCTTAATTTCACCGTGGACCCCACAGACTATTAAAATTCAATCTCAACCATTAAATCAGATAAGTGGTTAAGATTGACTGAAATTTATAAATTTATCACTTCTCAAATTTAGAGAATCCTTATTCTAAAAGTACTTATAAATAATCATGTTTTTTACTGAACATGACGTCAATGGTATAAATTAAAAGCAAGAATATAGCTCTAATCCATGGTGGATGTCCAAATTATCACAACCCACTACTTGTTGGTCACTCTAGCCAACAATGCGCAATGTGGTTCACGGATCAACGTAACAAACTCGAATAAATGAAAAATGGCTAAGATAATTCTTAGAATCTTTGAAGACTAAACCTATCGTGGAGAGAAAAGATATGTTATTTTTTAGCAGAATGGACATTCAAAGCATCAAGTTCTAAGATAAATTGATCATAATATGGTTATCCTTCGGCCAATTGAGAGCCTCGCGACAACTAATAGCTACGGTGAGGAACGAGTCACCACCACCTTGATGAATAATCAATCTAGCAGCAAGAACTATGCCATCCGAGTTTCTCAAATTACACCCATGACCAATGCGATTACCCAACTCAAAAAGACTAGCATCCACGTTACATTCCAACCAATTAACCGGCGGACTCCTCCAAGAAGGTGGGATGGCGGATTGTTGAGCCAAGGTAGACTTTGGCTTTGCTGAAGACCATTTTATGAGGAACCCAAGATCGTGACAAAGAACTTGTGAAGAGATACAAAATTGGTTATTCCGAAGGTAGTTATTCCTTCTTGCCCAAATCGCCCACAACACGCAATACATTTTAGCCACAATAACCAGAAGAATAAAAGAAAATTATTTCATGATGAAAAAATGAATTCATTGAGATATTTAGGTCTCGGTAAATTTCGTGGTGACTTTGTTAAGATAATGTTCTATTACTTTACCATTTATCACCGTTTGATCAATGGTGTGATTATTGATCAAATAATTATAAGAGTTAAAATGGAATTTATACTTTGTTAAAAATAAAGTCACCATAACTCTCACATCGTAGATATCCCATGATTTTTTTTATATAATATTTGATTTTGGCACAATTTTGATTTTTATTATCTAAACTTTTCTGATAATAATTGTCATATATTTTTTGTTAGTCTTGTGTTTTTTTTATATTTCGTGGCAGCCAATTAGTTTTTTTTCTTTCTTTTGCTTTTTCTTTTTATGCCGATAGCAGCAGCAATAATAATAATAATATTAAAAGAAAAATAACAATTGATTGGCCGGAAGAGAGAAACAATGGAACTAGAGATGACAAGAGTCACAAAATCAAGTAGTTGGCCGACGATATTATATTTTGCAGCAAACAATAAATTT
Organism: Euphorbia schlechtendalii; assembly: GCA_949673415.1. Lineage (NCBI taxonomy): Eukaryota > Viridiplantae > Streptophyta > Magnoliopsida > Malpighiales > Euphorbiaceae > Euphorbia > Euphorbia schlechtendalii. The sequence continues at coordinate 11,387 of CATIWQ010285905.1, forward strand.
CGAAAATAACAAAAATTGAAAGAACATTCTCTCATATTTTTAAGGGTGATAACAAATTCATACCGGATTTTCTTTCAAATTGGTAAATGAAGTCTCATCGGACGGGTGGAAACTTTTGATTTGCACAATTAGACGGAGACATCAGGGTATTAGTTAAAAACCCTCTAATAACTAAGTTAGGATCCGGTAGGTATTTAGAGCATATAGTAAAAGGGGTGTGAGGGATGCCCCTTGTTATAGGATGTAACGCGGAACATGTAACATCCACACTCACCACATTGATGCTAACTTCTCCCCATTAGGCTTCAACTGTGTTTTAGTTAATCCGGATTTCTCTTTCTGATTATAAAGATCACAAGTTTCAAGGGATCAGTGGAGACATAATTTACCAAAAATAATTGTTTTAACCCCTCATTTGTATGTATCAACTGAAAGAAAGTGCTACTATAGTGTTTTTATAAGTAATTTTACTGGTTAATAATAATTTAATAAAATAAGATATACTTTTAAGTAATTGTGTGTTATTTTAATATTTTACAAATTAGTGTAACATGAATATTAACAGAGTGGCATAGCTAAGAGCTTGTTAGTATCGGAACTCTGGTATAATGACTACGAAAATTAAAAGTTAATGATCTACTTCATTAAGTAAGCATTACATTCAGCATGAGACCTCCAACCTTCCCTCTACATCACTTTTCAATTTCTGAACATTTTTCCAAAACTGCTCAAAACATTGATTTTATAGCAAAACCCGGAGTTTGCAAACATTCTGAGATATGTTTTCTATCTTAGTTGTAGCTTTACTCGAAGCTATTTTCTCTGTTTTTCGTAACATATATTCAATACGAATTTCTTATCATTTTTCAAAATTGATTTATAATTTAGTTTTGGTGTGTATTAATTGTAGTTATCCATTTTTTGTACTTGAAAGTGGAAGTCGACACTTAGAAGATTTGGTTGGGCATCCCAACTAGGTCGTTACCCCTGTTATCCAAACTAATTAAGACATGTTCAATTTATTAAAATAAAAAGAAATTAGTACACATTTTTAATGGGAAACTACAAAATAATACTTCTCAAGATGGACATATAATTATATGTACATGTATCTATATGTACATAAGTTATATCTCCTTTATAATGTATAATACTGTTTGAAAATGAAAGCAAAGGGTGTCACAAAATCATGGACAACAGTACTCTCACTCATGATTTTCTTTTATCTCCACTTAATCTTGAACTTGCTTTATTAAAGATTCGGATCCCTTTACAATCACAGTTGCGGAAAATAAGCTGAAAATGGAAACTTTTTCTGTTAAAACAAATAAGAAAAATATTCAATCGGTACATTCAATTATTTTAACCTATTTTTTGGGTTTTATTTCTTTTAAAGATATATATATATATATATATATATATATATATATATATATATATATATATATATATATATATATATATATATATATATATTAAAAAAGAACA
>CATIWQ010285928.1:0-56052 GCA_949673415.1 Euphorbia schlechtendalii
AACAGGATCAGAAGGTTTTACTACACAATGTCACGGGAGTGATCTATAGTCGAGGTCAAGACTTTCTTCAATTCCTCTATTTCTTTAATTTTTAGACTTAGTCCTAGAAAAACTTAGAAAAATAAACATGTTAAATATAAAATAATAAATATTTACTATTTTCATACCTGTAAGTGAAGATAGTAATTGAACATCAACGTCTTGTTGTTCAAATTTATTTTCAAGATAACGTTTGCATCTCTGGCCATTGGCTTGAAATATTTTTCCATTTTCGGCTTTCAATTCCAATCCTCCACTGTCAAATACCTGAATAACTTCGTAAGGTCCTTTCCAATGAGATTTGATTTTTCCAAGGAACAAGCAAAGTCTGGAATTATATAACAGAACTTTATCTCCAATCTTAAACTTCTTTTCCCGTAGTTTCGCATCGTGCCATCATTTTGCCTTCTCTTTATAGATCTTTGCATTCTCATATGATGACAAACGTAGTTCTTGTAACGCATTTAAATCCAACTTTCTTCTTTCATCGGCTTTTTGTAAATACATATTCAAATTCTTCAAAACCCATAAAGCCTTATGCTCCAATTCTACCGGTAAATGACAAGCCTTTCCGTAAACCAACTTATAGGGTGTCATACTAATAGGTATCTTAAAAGCTATTCTGTAAGCCCATAATGCATCATTTAACTTAGTAGACCAATCCTTTCGAGAATTCGAGACAGTCTTTTCAAGAATCTACTTAATTTCTCGATTAGAAATTTCTACTTGACCACTAGTCTGAGGATGATATGGGGTAGCAACCTTATGATGTACTCCATACTTATGCATCAAGCTTTCAAAAGTCTTATTGAAGAAATGTGAACCTCCGTCGCTAATTATGGTTCTAGGAACTCCAAATCTACTAAATAATTGCTTAAGAAACTTAGCAACAGCTCTAGCATCATTCTTACTATATGCGCTAGCTTCAACCCATTTTGAAACATAATCAACTGCAACTAGAATGTAATTATTACCATTAGAGTTAGGCAATGGTCCTATGAAATCTATACCGCAAACATCAAAAAGCTCTACTTCTAAGATGTTTTTCAATGGCATCTCATCTCTTCGACTTATGTTTCTAGTTCTCTGACAATTATCACAATTCTGAACAAAATCTCTAGCATCCTTGAACAATGTTGGCCAATAAAACCCACTCTCTAGAACTTTTGCAGCGGTTTTTGCTGGTCCTAAATGTCCTCCATATATGCCATCATGGCAATGACTTAAAACTGAAGAAAAGTTAGTATCATCTATACATCTGCGAATAATACCGTTGGCACATACCTTAAAAAAATAAGGTTCATCCCTCATAAATGATCTAATATCCTTAAGAAATTTCTTCTTACCATTAGAATCTAAATCAGAGGGTAAAGTATGCGTACCCGAATAACTTGAAAAGTCAGCATACCATGGACTAATAGTATGTTTAACAGACATAAGATTTTCATCTGGAAAAAAGTTCATTAATATCATCAGTTTCACCTATAGGTCCCTTATCATCTTCTAAACTAGATAAGTGATCAACTACGGTATTCTCACTTCCCTTTTTATCCCTTATTTCTAAGTCAAATTCTTGCAAAAGAAGGATCCACCTAATTAATCTAGGTTTGGCATCTTTTTTAGCAAACAAATATCTCAAAGCAGCATGATCTGTATAAACTATTACTTTAGATCCAATTAAATATGATCTAAATTTATCACATACATATATGACTGCTAACATCTCTTTTTCAGTGGTGGTGTAATTACATTGTGCAGAAGATAAAGTGTGACTCACATAATAAATTGCGTGCAAATTCTTTTCATACCTTTAACCAAATACACAACCAACAGCAACATCACTAGCATCACACATTAATTTAAATGGCAGAGACCAATTTGGTTTCATAATTATGGGTGCCGAAACTAATGCTTTCTTTAAGGTGTCGAAGGCTTTTAAATAGTCATTAGAGAAATCGAACTTCACATCTTTAACTAATAAAATAGTTACATGTTTAACTATAACTAAAAAATCCTTAATAAACCTTATGTAAAATCCAGCATGGCCCAGAAATGATCTAATTCCCTTAACATATTTATGGGAGGAGGTAATTTCTCAATGATCTCGGTTTTTGATATATCTACATGAATTCCCTTCTCATCTATCGTATGACCTAAAACTATACCTTCATTAACCATAAAATGACATTTCTCCCAATTCAATAGCAAATTAGTTTCCTCACATCTAGCAAGTACTATATCCAAATTTTCTAGACATTCGTGAAAAGAATCTCCATAAATAGAGAAATCATCCATGAAAACCTCCATAATATCCTCCACATACTTACTAAAAATAGCCGAAACACACCTTTGAAAAGTAGCTGGAGCATTTCATAACCCAAAAGGTATTCTTCTATAACCAAATGTACCAAATGGACATGTAAAAGTGGTTTTGTCTTGGTCATCTGGCCTAATATGTATTTGAAAATACCTAGAGAATCCATCAAGAAAATAGTAAAATGCATGACATGATATCCTTTCTAACATTTGATCCATGAATGGTAAAGGGAAATGGTCTTTCCTAGTGGCTGCATTTAATATTCTATAATCTATACAAACTCTCCATCCAATTGTTATCCTAGTAGGAACTAAGTTACCCTTTTCATTTTGAACTACAGTAATACCTCCCTTTTTTGGAACACATTGGACAGGACTGACCCATTCACTATCTAAAATTGGATAGATAATTCCTACATCTCGTAACTTAATAATCTCCTTCTTAGCAACTTCCTTCATATGTTGATTCAATCTTCTTTGCCTTTCTATCCTAGGTTTACTATTATTTTCCAAATTAATAGAATGCATCACTATATTATGGCTAATCCCTCTAATATCAGAAATTTGCCAACCAATACTCCTTATTCCACCCTTTATTATCTCTAATAACGCTTATTCTTGGAAACAAGATAACTTACTAGAAATGATAATGGGTAAAGTATTGTTGCTTCCTAAAAATGCATACTTCAAATGACTAGGCAACTGCTTCAACTCTACTAAAGATGGTTTATCTATAAAAGGTGGTATAGGATCATCTTCTCTAACTAATTTTTCAGTTTCAAAGGAATATTCTAAATTTTCAAGGGATTCGGATGTTGACTTTTCATGAGATGTAACATGACAAATTTCATCTACACATGTACCAATTAAGTTATCAATCATGTAATCATCACAAAACTTATCCCAATGCATGTTAATAAACATTTTAGACATAAAATGAAATAATAACAGATATATAAATGAAATAAAAACAAAATATAAAAACTTACCGTAGTCTCCAAATTTTTATCTCTAAGAACGCACTTACCTTCCCTGGTAACGGTGCTAAAAACTTGATTGCAAGATTTTGACTATACTAGTTCCGATAGGCTTATATTCGGTAACGGTATCAAAAACCTTAATCCCCACTTTTCTACTGATAAGATAAAAGTTCAAAATATGAATAGGTGTTGTCAGTACCACTTACCAAATAGAAAAATGATGACCACTGCAAGTATACAGTTTCGATGTAGTTTTAAAAGATATCAATCCCACAGGGAAGGAATTTGGTTCTAAGGACCAACTAGAGTTACAGAACAAAAGAAATAAGTTAATTTGTATTGGAGGGTTTGGCTGGTAGACTGATGAAAAGACAGATGCATGAACAGATTAGAAAAGATGTAAACTATATAGATATTCTCTAAGAACAAGTATAGTAGAGAAAAACATGTAAAATCATCAAGGATACTTCACACACTAGATAACTTCAACAAACATGGTTCTTGACGCCCAAATATTCAATAATTCAAAATAGAGCAACACATGAAATGACTTTTCTAAATCTAGGGCAAATGAATTATGACACTTATAAGAACCTGGATAACAATATTACTATGCTTAGTACGGGTAGCTCTCACATAGCCATATTTAGCAAGTTATCACTCCAAAAATCTTAGCTCACTAAACAGCATTATAATCACAGATTCAATGATTATACACAATCTTGTTAACCCCGAAATCACTCTTAAAGTTAACTCGAAAGCATATAACTTTATTAATATAAATGACGCAAGACAAAATATTCGTTATGACACATAGACATATCATAAATTTTGAAATAGAAAGTATAAGTAGAAAACAATGTAAAGTTGTAAGGTATGAAAGTGAAAGCTAAAGTTGATCAAACTGCATCCACTCTTTAATGGGTGTCGTCAATTCTTGCAATTCCTGCGTCTACTTTGAATTCGGTCTGAACTAGTACAAAACCTCCGCTAGGATGCTATTCTTTGTGAATTTCGAACAAATGAATGTTGAAGAACGTAAAATTTTATTGATAAGTGCTTTGCAATTACATACAACAGTCGCTAGAATTTTGGTAGAAATCTAGTGATCGAAATAAGTATCAAATCACTTATACATTTTTCTTACTACAACTTTGAACGTAGTGAAATCTATATAGATTTTCACTCTCTAATGTGTATCATGCATACTATAATTCAACACACACCATATGCACCATAAAAATGGTTCATTTTGAACCCTATTTATTGAGTACGAAGGGTTACATCTATCCAAATGAAGAGTCGTGTCCATTGATGAAGGGTAGCTTCACTTCAATATGATTGGATGTAAAGATTCATCCTCATCCACAATAGAAAGGCACCTTTTCATGATTGTTTGACTTCCAAAAGGTGTCTTTTTGGTTGATAGTTGATGGTGATTGATCATTCTTATCCGGTGGTTGGTAGTTGAGAAGAGTTAAAAAATAACCGTCACAAGTCGCGAGAGCGATATATGTGTCACGATCGTAACTATTGGTTGGAAACTTTCTACTTGTGAAGAGTAACAAGTCGCGACCACGAATGGGTGTCATGATCGTGAAATATGTTTTTCTTCATTTTTCTTCTTTGCAACTTTGCTGATCTTTGACATCTTCGATCTTGAGCCATTTCCTTACGTTCCACACATCTTTTTGAACCTTTTTCACTCTGTTTACATAGAATTCCATCTTTGGTCATTTCACTCTGTTTACATAGAATTCCATCTTTGATCATTTCACTCCCGAGATTCAACTATTTTCTACATTTGCATAAAAAACAACTACATACCACGTGAAATCTTTTATATGAAGTATAAAATCTAAACCATATCTTTTTATAATTGAAAATATCATTATAATAAATGTAATTATACACTTATCAGTCGGCTCCAGTCTTCTATTTGTACTTTAAAGCTCTGAGAAGTAGCCGTTGAAAACTTTACGATATCATTGATCTTCAATTTCTCATCTCCTCGAATCTTCCCGTTGGAGACAGATTCCAGGATGTTTAGAGATAGAATTTGAACTTTGAGGCACGATAAAATTCTGTTGACAAATTCTCATTTGTCTTCAAGCAATCTGGTTTTAAGAGAGGTGTGCTAGAATGCAACGTGGAGTCTTCCCATTGGATGACCTTGCTGACGTTGGCAGATTCGCGGGGACACACTTGAGACGTGGCACATAACAGAAATTCCTTTTACTTGGACTGTAGTGAGGAATCTCAGACAACAATATTAACATTTTTTACGTTGTGAGGACCACAAGAATCTTTGTTAATTTTAGTGCCTTTTATCCTGAAAAGCACTAAAGGAATATTTTATTCCTTCACAAACAACATTAGTAGCATATGTGTCATTAAGTCTCTACATGTCAAACAGAATGTGCTTTTAATTAAATAAAAGCAGAACTCAGCATGAGCTGGGTGAAGTAATCCTAAACTATGTAGTACTCAGCATGGACTCAGCTTTTCCTACTTTAAGTCATTACTTAATTAATCATCCAGCAAAACTGAGTTATTCTTCCTTGAATAAACTCAAATCAGCTTCATTAATCAAGAGTCTACTTAGTACTCAATTAATTTCACTATCCTAGACAGTTTACTATTCCCAAAACTACTCAGTACTGTGAAGTACTATTAACTTGGGTTCTACAACTCTAAGAGGAGTAAAGGCAAGGAGAAAGAGGACATAGTCATTATCCTGAAAGCTGACTCATCAGATGAACCCATCAGTAATGATTTGGATTAGCAGATGGCCCTTCTAACGAGTTGATAGCACCGGCATGGAGCTGAGGAAGGACCAAGGAAGGAGTATAGCAAAGATATCAAATTCTTTGGCTATGGTGAAAAAGGTCTCATTCAGTCATCCTATCCTGAAACCAAAAAGGAAAAATTCAAGGAGATTTTCCAAGAAAAATGTGGCACTTTTTGCCACCTGAAGTTAATTTGAAGAGACTTCCGCATCAGATGAAGAAGCAAAAGATATCGACAACCTTTGCTTAATGGTGATAGAGAATGAAAGGAGTGAGAGCTCAGCATCTGCTTGAAAAGCAACCAATCAGCTGATGACTCTGAAGCTAAGGGCAACAAGGGGAAGAACTCACAAGCTGAGGTACATCCTGAAATCTCTTTGTCTATGGAAGAATTTTCCCATGTACTCTTTGATGTAATGAAACTAATTAATAAGCCTGGAAAAAACATAAAAGAGCTAAGGAGGAGAGGTGAGGATCAGGAAGATAAAATTGCTTACTTATCTCTTGATATCCGCTTTCTTCAAGAAAAAACTACGTATCATGAATGTCATAATAACAAGCTCACAAAGCGATTAGGTGAATGACTACTGGGATAACACCTTTAAATGAGAAACGAGTTCTTCCTCTAGCCAATAGTCCAACTTTGAGTAACCAAACTCACAATTCTAAGGGGAAGAATTGTTGAACCCAAGTTAATAGTACTTCACAGTACTTAAAACGTTTTGGAAATAACAAACTGATTAAGATAGTGAAATTAATTGAGTACTAAGTAGACTCTTAATTTAATCAAGTTTACTTGAGGTTTTTAAGGGAAAATAACTCAGTTTACTGAGTGATTAGTTAAGTTATGGCTTAGAGAAAGAAAAGCTGAGTCAGCATAGTATTACATAGTTTATAAAGATATAGACTCAGCTGAGCTGAGTTAGCTTTTATTTATAATAGTTGAGTATATTTGACACTTACAGAATTAAATGACACATATGCGGTTAATGTATTCTGTGAGAGAGATAATATTTCCTTTGATACTTTCCAAGAGAAAAGATGTTGAAATTAAAGAAGATATTCAAGTGGTCTTCACAACTAAAAGGTGTTAATATGGAATGTTGGAGAATCCTCACTAAAGACTAAGGTAAAAGGAATCCTTTGACATGCGCCGCTTCTCAAAATCTCCGCATAACGCCGCAATGTTAGCAAGTTAACCATTCACAGAAATCCATGTTGCATCTCGTGTGCCTCTTTATCAGACATGATTGCTTAAAGATAAATGATTTTTTGACACTTTGGATTAACGAATTAATCTCGTAACTCAAAGTTCAAAATCTATATCTCTAAACATCCTAGAATTTGTTTTAAATGGGAAAATTTGAAAGATTTGAAGAGAAGAGAAATTGAGAAAGCTGTCAGGATGAGAAGTTTGCAATGGCTACTTCCAAGACCTTCAATTATAAATAGAAGACTAAAGTAGAAGTCTAAACTTGGTGAATCACCCCGAATTTCTTAAAGAGCTGAAACTTTGTTCAATCAATCATAGCTTACAGAAATTCCAAATCAAGCAATCAAGAAAACACAAATCGTTAAAATTAGTTTGTAATAGAGAGATATCACTTAAAGATTTAACCTTGTAAAGGGTTCAACATGTTTTTAAGTTGAAAGCCTCTGTTCGTATTTTGTGTTAAGAAATCTGAGTGACAGTTTAGGAATGGTACTTAAACTATGTTTGAGAGGTAGTTAGAAAAGAGGGTATTTTCTATAATCTTGTTTACCCACTTTAAAGGCTTCTCCGCCTAAGGAAGGAAAGAAACACTAGTGGATTAAAGCTAGGAAAGGAATCCAGGGACTGGAGGTAGGCTAGGGGCCAAACTAGTATAAATCTCAGGTGTAATCATTCTAACCTTACTTGCTTATCTTTATTGTGTTTGTCTCATTCATCTTTCTCTCGCATTTCTAAGTTTTACTTGAAAAACTACGATTGAAGATAAGTTGTGCCAATGAAGCTGAGAAGTTTATAGTTTTTAGACTCAGCACACATCTTAAAGCTGAACATGGTAAAAGAATTTATAAATCTTAAAAAGAACCGAGAAACACTTTCACCCCCCCCCCTCTGCTGTTATATTAAGTTATTTAGGACCAACAAGTGGTATCAGAGTAGTCCTTAGCTTTTAGACTAATCATCTTTGAGTTAAAGATCTGAAATGGCTTTTAATAGTTTCGATTCCAGCTCAGGACAGATAGTTCTCCTTAAAGAAGGAATGTTTATATTTAGGCCACCATTATTCGATGGTAATCACTACACGTTTTGAAAAAACTGCATGAAAAACTTCATCCAATCTCAAAGTATGCAAGCATGGTTCATTATAGAGCTTGGCCCCAAAATTCCTACCATAGTTAGGAATGGGGAACGTGTTACTGTTGACTCGAAGGATTATAATAATGCTAACTTAAGGCTTCTCAAAGAGAATGCCGAAGCCATCAATTAATTACACTATGCGCTAAATCTTACAGAGTTTAACAGGGTCTCAGGTTGTGAGATAACATAGGAAATCTGGAAGAAGCTAGAGATTACCAACGAGGGGACTGACAAGGTCAAGGAGTCGAAGATCAATCTCATGTTGAGAGAATATGAGATGTTCCATATGGGTGCTAGCGAGGGTATTCAGGCCATGAATACTAGGTTCATTAATATCATTAATGAGCTGAAGAGATTATAGGCAAGGAGTTCATCGAGGAAGAAATGGTGAAGAAGATTCTCCACATCCTTACCTTAAAGTGGGATGCCAAGAAGAGCGTGATCAAGGAGGGTCATGATCTTAAGACCCACAACTATGATGAGCTTATAAGCATCTTGCTGACTCAGGAAATGTTCTTGAGGAAATATACAAATGACTCCCAAAGGAGTAAAGGCAAGGAGAGGGAGGGAAAGCCATTATCTTAAAAGCTGATTCCTCTAACAAATCCACCAATTGCGATTCTGATGAGCAAATAGCCCTTCTAAGAAGGCGTGTCAAATGCTTCATGAAGAAGGACAGGAATTTCAACAAGAAGAAGTTTCCCGCTAATAACAAGTTAACTCTCCACTGGCATGGAGCTAAGGAATGACTCAAGAAAGAACATAGCAAAGACATCAAGTGCTTTGGTTTTAGGGAAAAAGGCCATATCTAGTCATACTGATTAAATTCCAAGAAGGACAGATATAAGAAGAGGTTCACTAAGAAGAATGAGGCCATTACTACCACTTGGAGCGATTCTGAAGAATCTTTGTCATTTGATGAAGAAGCAATGGATTCTGCCAACCTCTGCTTAATGGCAATAAGAAATCAAAGGGGCGAGAGCTCAGCATCTTCTTCTAAGAGCAACCAATCCGTTGATGACTCTGAAGTTGAGCATAATAAAGGGAAATCCTCTCAAGCTGATTTAAATTTTGAAATCCCTTTATCCATAGAAGAGTTCACCCAAATACTTTTTGATGCTATGAAACTATTAAGTCAGGGAATACATCAAGGAGTTAGTGAGGAGAAGTGAAGACCAGGAAGACACCATTGCTTCTTTATCTCTTGATATCCTCTTTCTTCAAGAAAAGGTTGAGTATCATAAATGTCATAACAACAAGCTCACTAAGCGATTAGATGAGTTGACTGCTGAGATAACTACTTTGAAGGAGAAACGGGTTCTTCCTCCAACCAATAGTCAAACTTCGAGTAACCAAACTCTCAATTCTAAGAGGAAGAATTCTTCTAAAAGGAAGAAAGTGAGCCAGCGCTAAGCAAAAACGGTGTGTGGCTTTTGTGGTAAAGCTGGACATGCTACAGTTCTCTATAGGTATAAAAATTGTTATTATGACGAGTACGACTAGAGTTACATAAGCCCTCCTAATAAGGGAGGACTCAACTTGAAAGCATGGGTACCCAAGAAAACATGATTGTTTTGCAGGTGAGCCTTTGATCTATTGATGACTCTAGAATGTGGTATTTGGATAGCAGATGCTCAAGGCACATGACAGGAGATGAAATTCAGTTAATCTCATTAGAGCACAAAAGAAATGGAAGTGTTAATTTCTGAGATAACCAAAAAGGCAAGATTGTCGGCTGTGGCATTGTTGGTGTCTCTCGTTCAATCAAAGAGGTTTCTCTGGTCAAAGGACTCAAATTCAACTTGCTCAGTGTAGGTCAGCTTTGTGACAAAGGAAGAAAGGTTACTTTCGACTCAATAGTTTACTCATTTATTGACCATAAGACTGACTCAATTATACTCTTTGTTCATAGAATCAATAATGTATATATGATTGATTTATCCCCAGGCTCCACTAATGTTTGTCTTGTATCTAAGGAGGATAATTCATGGCTTTGGCTCAAAAGGTTGGGTCATATAAATATGTGCATTTTATATAAACTGGGCAAAAAGCAACTAGTTGTGGGTTTATTAGCTTCGAGAAGGATAAATTTTACTCAGCTTATCAGCTCAATAAACAAGTTAAGAAATCATTTAGGTTAATTAATCACATAGTAACTAAGTGATCGTTGGAGCTCCTCTACCTAGATTTTTTCAACTAGTTCAGCCTATGATCATGGATGGTAAGAGATTCTCATTGGTGGTTGTAGATGACTTCATGAGATTCAACTGGGTAGTTTTGCTCAATAGCAAAGATGAAACATATGAATCTTTTATCAAACTTAGTAATCGGATAATGAATGAAGTAGGAACTAAAATCTGTAGAATTCGAAGTGATTATGAACGTGAATTTGAAATTTTCCATTTCGAAGAATTTTGTTAAGCACATGGCATTGAGCACAACTTTTTTGCTCCTTATACTCCTCAACAAAATGGGTTTTTAGAAAGGAAGAATAGTACGTTAGTTGAGATGGCTCGATCCTTGTTGAGTGATAACAATCTACCAAAGTATTTTTGGGGAGAAGCTATTAACATTGCTTGTTATATCTTGAATCGGGTTTTAATTCGCCCAATTCTTGAGAAAACACCCTATGAGCTTTTGCGAGGGGGCAAGCCTAAGATTCGTCATCTTTAGATCATTTGGCTGGATGTGCTTTATTATTATCACCAAGGAGTAGCTAGGTAAGTTTGATCTAAAGCTGATGAAGGTATCTTTCTAGGATACTCAACTAACAGCAGGGCATATAGAATATATGTCAAGAGAACCGGCCTATTAGAGGAGTCTATGCATGTAGATTTCGATGAAACTAACAATGTAAATAGACGTCCATCTGATGATGATGGAGTAACCCAACAAGAAAATACACTCAACATGCCACTCTTTGTACTGTCCAACCTAGCACAAGAACCTGAAGCTGAGGAAGTCAAAGAAGATGATCTTTCAATCAACTTCAACGATGGTGAAGATCAACCTCCACCTTATCAACCAATTACAAATCCTCAAGCTGTAAATCCAAATCTACCAAGGGAGATTAGATTTCATCCCAACCATCAGCTTGACAACATTGTCTATGAAGTTTATAATCTAGTGATAACGTAAGGTAAGCTCAGCAGAATGATGAGCCATCTAGCTTTCATCTCATTGATTGAACCCAAGAAGTTCAAAGATGTAGAAGGAGATGATTATTGGATGATTGCGATGCAAGAGGAGCTGGATCGGTTCAAGAGCAATGATGTTTGGGATCTAGTTCCAAAACCTAAAGGAAAATCAATCATCAACACCAAATGGGTTTTTAAGAACAAGCTTGATGAAGATGGCATTGTTGTCAAGAACAAGGCCAGGCTTGTTACTCAAGGCTACAATCAATAAGAATGCATCAATTATGATGAAAGTTATGCTCTTATAGCTTGACTTAAAGTCATTCACATCCTGTATTCTCATTCATGAATGGAATCATTCAAGAGGAAGTCTATGTTCGCCATCCTCTTGGCTTTGAAGATTCGAAGAATCTTGAGCATGTCTTCAAACTGAAGAAAGCTCTCTACGGATTGAAGCAAGCTCCAAGAGCTTAATATGAGAGGCTGAGCAATTTCCTTATTAGCAAAGGCTGTGAGAGAGGGAAAGAAAATATGACTCTATTTATCTGACAAAGAAAAGAAGATGTATTGCTAGTCCAAATTTATGTTGATGATATCATTTTTGGAGTAACTGATGAGGAGCTATGCAAAGAGTTCACCAAGCAAATGAAGAGCGAGTTTGAAATGTCAATGATGGGAGAGCTCAACTTTTTCCTTAGACTTCAAATCAAACAAAGTGAAGATAGAATCTTCATCAATCAAGCAAAGTATGCCAAAGAAGTCTTGAAGAAGTTTGACATGGAACATTTGAAGCCTATTTCCACTCCCATGGCCACTGATACTATCTTAAGTAAGGATGAAGCTGGTAAATTGGTAGAGAGTAAGTTCTACAGAGGTGCTCTCTTCTCTATTTGATTGCTAGTAGGCTTGACATTCAATATGATATGTGTTAATAAGTACGCTATCACGCTGACCCTATAGAATCTCACTTAACAACGGTTAAGAGAATTCTCCATTATTTACAAGGTTCTCTTGATGCAGGTCTGTGGTATCCCAACAGTACACATTTCACTCCTAGAGGATTCATAGATGCTGACTACGGTAGATACAAGCTCGACAAGAAAAGTACTGAAGGAGTTCTAATAGTACTTCATGGTACTTAAAACATTTTGGAAATAACAAATTGACTAAGATAGTGAAATTAATTAAGTACTAAGTATACTCTTAATTAATCAAGTTTAGTTGAGGTTGTTTAAGGGAAAACAACTCATTCTACTGAGTGATTAGTTAAGTTATGGCTTAGAATAAGAAAAGCTGAGTCAGCCTAGTATTGCATAGTTTATAATAAAGATATAAACTCAACTAAGCTGAGTTAACTTTTATTCATAAAAGCTGAGTATATTCGACACTCAGAGAATTAAATGACACATAAGCGATTAATGTTTTTTACAAGTTGAGTATATTCGACATCTTAGATAAATGATACACAAGTAAATATTCCCTTTGATACTTTCCAAGAGAAAAGCGCTGAAATTAAAGAAGATATTCAAGTGGTCCTCATAACTAAAAGGTATCAGTACAGAATGTTGTGGAATCTTCACTGAAGACCAAGGCAAAGGAATCCTGACATGCACCGCTTCTCAGTGTCTCCTCGCAACTCTACAACACCAACAAGTAAACCATTCACAGAAATCAACGTTGCATCTCCCACAACTCTCTATCAGACCAGATTGCTTGAAGATAAACGAGTTTTTGACGCTTTGGATTAACAGATTAATATCGCCCCTCAACGTTTGAAATCTCTGTATCTAAACATCCTAGAATTAGTTTCAAACTGGCGAATTTGAAAGATTTAATGAGAAGAGAAATTGAGAAAGCTGTCAGGATGAGAAGTTTATAACGACTACTTCCAAGACCTTCAACTATAAATAGAAGACTAAAGCAGACGTTCAAACTTGGTAGATAACCTCAAATTTCTTAAAGAGATGAGACTCTGTTCAATCAATCACAACTTTTAGAAATTCCAAATCAAGCAATCAAGAAAACACAAATTATTCAAATCGGTATGTAATAGAGAGATATCATTTAAAGATTTAACCTTGTAAAGGATTCCACATGTTTATAAGTTGAAATCCTCTGTTCGTATTTTCTATTAAGAAATTTGAGTGACAGTTTAGGAAGGGTACCTAAACTATGTTTGAGAGGTTGTTAGAAAGGAGGGTAATTTCTGTAATCTTGTCTACCCATTGTAAAGGTTTCTCTGCCTAAGGAATGAAAGAAACACTAGTGGATTAAACTTACTCACTTGTCTTTACTGTGTTTGTCTCATTCAACTTTCTCTTGCATTTCTAAGTTTTGCTTGAAAAACCAATCTAAGCTTAGTAAAGAGCTCAGTAGAGGTGAGAAGTTTATAGTTTTTGGACTCAGCACAGAGCAGTTTCACTCAGCATGCATCTAAAAACTGAACTTAGTAAAAGAATTTTATAAGCTAGCCCAAAGAGAAAGCGATGTGTGGCTTTTACAACAAAGTTAGACATGGCATAGTTCTCGATAGGAATAAAAATGGTTATTATGATGAGTACAATTAGTCTAATTTAAGCACTACTAACAAAGGAGGACCCAGCTCAAAAGCATGGGTACCTAAGAAAATGTAATTATTTTGCAGGTGAGCTTAATATCTGCTAATGATACTAGAATGTGGTATTTGGATAGCGGATGCTCTAGGCATATGATGAGAGATGAAAGTCAATTCATCTCATTGGAGCTTAAAAGGAATGGAATTGTCAGTTTCAAAGATAACAAAAAAGGCAACATTGTGGCTGTGGTACTATTGGTGCCTCTCCTTCAATCGAAGAGGTTTCTCTAGTCAAAGGACTCAAGTTCAACTTACTTAGTATAGCTTAAATGTTTGATAAAGGTAGGAAGGTTACTTTCGATTCAACATGTTGTTAAATTATTGACTAAGATTGATTCAACTATACTCTTTACTCCAAGAATAAATAATGTGTATATGATTGATTTATCCCCGAGCTACTCTAATGTTTGTCTTATATCTAAGGAGGATAATGTGTGGCTTTGGCATAAAAGACTGGGTCATATAAATATGAACATTATATCCAAATTAGCCAAAAAGCAGCTAGTTGTGGGTTTATATAATATCAGCTTTGAGAAGGATAGACTTTACTAAGCTTGCCAACTCGATAAGCAATTTAAGATATCATTTAGGTCAATAAGTAACGTATTAACTAAGAGATTGTTGGAGCTCCTACACCTAGATCTTTTTATCCTAGTTTAGCCTATGAGCATAGGTGGAAAAAGATTCTCATTGGTGGTTGTGGATGACTTCACAAGATTCACTTGGGTAGTCTTACTGAGTAGCAAAGATGAAACCTTTGAATCTTTTGTCAAACTCAGTAATCGGATAATGAATGAACTAAGAACTAAAATCAGTAGAATCTAAAGTGATTATGGATGTGAATATGAGAATTTTCATCTTGAAGAATTTTGTTCAGCACATGGTATTGACCATAATTTTTTCCTCCTTATACTCCTTAACAAAATGGGGTTGTAGAAAGGAAGAATGTAACCAAAGTACTTTTGGGGATGAGCTTTTAACACAGCCTGTTATATCTTAAATTGGGTCGTAATTCACCCAATTATTGAAAAGACACCTTATGAGCTTTAGCAAGGGCACAAGCCTAAGATTGCATCTCAAATCATTTTACTGTAGGTGCTTCATTCTTAACACCAAGGTATCTTTTTGGGATACTCAACTAACAATAGGGCATTGTGAGCGGATGACGTTCTACCCATGAGGCACCGGCCCTGTGATATGGGCAGTGGGGTTTTCGAAAAGTGGTTATGGTTGTGGAGTAAATTCCAAAGACTCGAGGTATAAACCTCTAGCCTACATTATACAAAGTAGCCACCCGGATCAGCTCTTCCGTGAAATTCGGTACAACCTAGATCCGTTAAGCCTAAACGATATCGTAGTACAGAGACTCGGGTCCAGATGAGTTTTGCTTATTTTGTCATTATTTAAGTCATATTAGGCTATTTGAACCATATTATCATGATATCCCATTCTAAATCATTTTCGAGTTATATTTTAACATGCATACGGAAAGCAATAAATAAGTATGGAAATTAAATACGTAGGAAAGTAAATGCACCTAATCTAGGGGAGTTATTTACATATTTGGGGACGTGGAATACAAATAGCCTAAAACACATGAGATCTAAGTGAATGAATACATCCATATCCTATTATACAAATGATTTATCAAATACACAACTCCTTATTGAAATGTGATACCTGAAGGAAAGTAAATCCTAACATTCATCTAACCTATTCTACCTGAATCTATAGAAATTAGCACAAAATATTTTCACAACACAAACATGCACCAAAGTGCCAAGTATGTTAGATTTTGATGTTTGGAAGACTCATGTTGTCTAGTTAGATAAAAATGCCAACAAAGCCTCACAATTTCCATTGTGTAAAATGATTCATTTTTATTCAAGCATGTTGCTCATTTTATTAGTGAAAATCCCGCATGTGAATTTCGTCGGGCCAGATATCAGGGAACTGGTGTTCCCTTCATGGGGGTCTCCTAATTTAACTTTATTATGAACAAATATGTAGACATCATAAGTAATTCTAGACTCACGAATATAATTACTAATCCCCTATATACATTCTGAGAAATTTTAAAAATGGTAACGATTTTATCTCAGTGAAGAGGAAACCATTGTTTAAATATTGATTTTCCTCGGAATATATCCAAAAGATTAGTTCAGTGCATAATTACTCTACTGGTCTCAATACATCCATGTGAACAAGCCAATCTCAGTTAGTTAGACCATACTTGGTAAATAGTAAATAACTTACATTTAGTAAAAAAAAGGGTAATGCCGACGTCTGCATTGCATTGTCTGTGTCAGCATTGCAACACAGACAATGACATCACAACATCAACGTTAATGTTACCTTATTTTTCAAGAATACATGAAAGAAAATACAAGAAATTAAGAACTTTTCAAAACAACATCAAATCATCAAACAAGCATGAAACACAGCTCTAGGAACTCAGAGGCTCACCCCATAGTCAAGAATCCACTTCTTCGAGATCCGTAAAGTTCCTTCAGGAAGCTCTCCCTGTTTCTTTAGTTATCGTGATGTGGCTGTTTAGCTTAGGAAAATCAAGAATGGAGTAAGTGTTTCTCCACAAACTTAAGGTGCAATGACTGAAATGTAGTTTAAGACTTTGTTGGTGTCTCCTCCACCAAGTTTTATTAAGTTAAAACTTAGCAAAGGTGGTGAAAAGAGGCTTGAACATGAATGTGAGCTAAAGACATTACTCACTTCAATCCCACTCAATTTTTGTGAATCTAAACCTCAAGATTACTTAGATGAATCCCAAAAAATTCAAGTTCATACCCTTCCTATGAACTTACTTCTATTCTTTAAAAAAAATCTTACTCGACTTTAGGAACACACACTATAACAAACACAAAAACTAATGAAATGAAAACTTTTCTCTCCAAACCAAATGAGTTCCCTTTCTCTACTTCTTTTGCATGAGTTCAAGCTCTCTTTGTTATGAATGTCTGCTCTCCTTTTGTAGAAGAGCTCCCTTCAATCCAAAAAACCCTCATGATGACTTACCATGTACGTTTCACTTTTTCACCCCCCAATCCAAGGAAAGAGGTCCCTCTCCAGCCACCCAATAGTGATGGACATGCAAGGAAAGTCAAGAAAGGGTACAAGGGCCCAAGAAGACTAAAGGCTCAGTCATTCCTGAAATTCTCCAATTGTGTTGTTGCTGACTCAGCAACATCGATATCGATATTGCAATTTTAATACTGATATTGGTCACATAGCTATTGGCATTGGCTTTTGGGCCTAGATTGGATGATAAGTGTACAATTACACTTATTATCATGATATTTTCAATCATAAAATGATATGTTTTTGTTTCATTTTATACTTCACATAAAAGATTTCACGTGGTATGTAGTTGTTTTTTATGCAAATGCAGAAACTAGGTGAATCTTGGGAGTAAAATGATCAAAGATGGAATTCTATGGAAAAAGAGTGAAAAATGTGCAAAAAGATGCATGGAATACAAGGATTTGGCTTAGGATCAAAGCTGTCAAAGATTGGCAAAGTTGCAAAGAAAAATCATGAGGAAAAAGACATGTCACTATCTTGACACCCATTCACGTTCGCGACTTGTTACTCTTCATAAGCAGAAAGTTACAAATCATTATTCACGATCACGACATGTGATTCGAAGTTGCGACTTGTGATGGTTATTAGTTATCGCTTTTCAAATACCAACCGCCAGATAATAACGATCAACCACCATCAACTGCCAACCGAAAAGACACCTTTTGGAAGTTAACCAATAATGAAAAGGTGCCTTTCCATTGTGGATTAGGATGAATCTTTGTGTCCAATCATATTGAAGTGATGTAACCCTTCACCAATGGACACGACTCTTCATTTGGATAGACGCAACCTTTCACACTCTATAAATAGGGTTCAAAACCAGTCAATTTAGGGTGAGAGAGAGTGCATGGTGTGTGGCGTGAATAGTAGGCATTGAATGATAGATAGAGAGTGAAAATATCTAGATTTCTCTATGTTCAAAGTCTTAGTGAGAAAAATGTATGAGTGATTCGATTCTTATTTCGATCACTATATTTCTACACAAATTCGAGCGTTTGTTGTATGAGTGTAATTGCAAAGCACTTATCAATAAAAGTTTTCATTCTTCAACATTATTTTATTCAGAATTCACAAAGAATGGCATCCTAGCAGAGGTTCTGTATGAGTCGAGACTGAATTCAAAGTAGATGCAGGAATTGCAGGAATTAACGACTCCCATTAAAGAGTGGATACGGTTTGATCAACTTTAGCTTTCACTTGCACACCTTACAACTTTACTTTGTTTTCTACTTATACTTTCTATTTCAAAATTTATGATATGTCTATGTGTCATAACGAGTATTTCATCTTTCATCATTTATATTAATCAAGTTATATGATTTTGAGTTAACTTTAAGAGTGATTTCGGGGTTAATAAGATTGTGTATAATCACTGGATCAGTGATTATAGCGCTTTTTAGTGAGCCAACATTTTTAGAATGGTAACTTGCTAAATATGGCTATGTGAGAGCGACTCGTACTAAGCATAGTATTATAGTTATCCAGGTTCTTATAAGTGTCATAATTCGTTTACCCTAGATTTAGAAAAGTCATCTCATGTGTTGCTCTGCAGTGAATTATTGAATATTAGGGCATCTAAAAATCGTATTTGTTGAAGTTATCTAGTGTACGAAATATTCTTGATAATTTTGCATATTTTTCTCTACTAAACTTATTCTTAGGATACATCTATATATTTTACATTTTCTCTAATCTTTTCATACATCTATCTATTCATCAGTCTATCATCCAAACCATCCAATCAAATTATCTACTTTCTTTTACTCCGTAACTCTAGTTGGTCATTAGAACCGAATCCCTTCCCTGTGGGATCGATATCTTTTAAAACTACATCGAAACTGTATACTTGCAGTGGTCACCATTTTTCTATTTGATAAGCGGTATTGACAACACATGTTCGTATTTTGAACAACTATCTTATCGGTAGAAAGGTGAGGAACAAGGTTTTTGGCACCATTACCGAATATAAGCCTATCAGAACTAGTATAGTCAAAATCTCACGATTAGTATATAGTACAACCTGAGCGTTTTACATCCAAGGATGAATCAAAGGTATGCAAGTTACAAAAATCTAATTCTGGACTTAATGAAGAATCAATGAGTTGGAATATTAGGTTGGATGAGACAATCCGAGAAATTGGTTTTGTGTCAAACACTAATGAGCCCTGTGTATATAAGAAGGCTAGTGGGAGTGCGATCGTTTTCCTTGTATTATATGTCGATGACATATTGCCGATAAAAAATGATGTTCCTTTTCTTCAGATAGTTAAGTCATAGTTGTCAAAGAAGTTCTCCATGAAAGACCATGGAGAAGCAGCATTTATACTTGGTATAAAGATCTAACGAGATAGATCTAGAAGGTTGTTAGGTCTTTCACAAAATACATACATAGATAAGGCTTTGGCTAGATTTAACCTTGAGCAGTCAAGAGAGGGTTATCTCCCAATGTCTCACGGGATTAACCATTCTAATACTGAGTGTCTGAGAACATAAAAGGAGAGACTGCGCATGAATGGAATACCCTATGCCTCAGTGATAGGATCCATCATGTATGCTATGGTATTCACTCGGCCTGAGGTCTCACATTCGTTGAGCATCATGAGTAGAGTTCAATCTAACCCGAGTGAGAAGCACTGGATGGCCGTTAGAACTATCCTTGAATACTTACGTAGAACTAAGGATATGTTTTCGGCATATGGAGATGGTGATCTCTCTATAAAGGGATACACCGACATGAGTTTTCAGTCTGACATGGACAATTACAAGTCCCAGTTGGGATATGTGTTTATGTAAATGAAGGGGAAGTTGTTTGGAAAAGTTTCAAACAGGATACGACTATCGATTCAACCACAGAATCTGAGTATATAGTTGCTTCAGAAGTAGCTAAACAATTTGTTTGGCTTAAGGGATTTATTGGTGATCCTGGTGTGGGGTCCAGCATTGTAAACCCAATAGCGGTCTATTACAATAACAATGGGGCTGTTATTCAGGCAAAGGAACCACGATCTCGTCAGAGAAACTGACATGTACTAAAAAAAATACCATCTCATTCAGGAGATAGTAGCTATAAAGGATATAAGCTTAGAATACATCCCAACGAATCAGAATCTAGTGGATGGGTTAACAAAGCCAGTGACTCAGGTTAAGAATGACCAACATGCTAAAGAGTATGGCATGAAGCACATGGGCAATTGGCTCTAGTGCAAGTGGGAGATTGTTAGACATGATGTATGCCCTAGAGGAATTTGGGTTGTATATCTTAATTAGCTATAATATACAAATGGTTTCGTATTATTATTATTATTATTATTATTATTATTATTATTATTATTATTATTATTATCATTATTATTAAAGGCATCTTTGTTATTTATCAGTGCTTTTATTTATTTATGTATCTTGTTGGTTTCATATATGTATAGTATTAGATATATGCGAATTGATAAGACAAAGTCCATGACTACTTCATAGCATAAAAGTGAGAGGACATAATGGGAGCTATGTGGTGTGAGAACTGCACATACATGTTACTATGAATAGTCTAATTAACCCTAGTCATAGTTTCATTGAGACTGGACATCAATGAAGCGGATAGACTAGCATGTGTAAGCTTACTCCTTGGATTAGATCCGAGCAGCCGATCTCACGACCTGAAGGTGGTACCTTGAGTTAACTCATGAATGTATTCTGGTAATACATTGAAGACTGCTATAAGACAGAGACTCGAAAATAACTATATCCATGTGTTGGTGTCATGTCTTATTGCAATAATAATACAAGTATCCTCAGACCTAAGATACTAGTTACCTTATGTAGGAGTTGCTATACATACATTGGGTTATACTTATACATACCTTGGCGATTAGGATGATACGGGTGATTTTGGGTATAGTGATGATCACATGTTAGTAAGCCGAGTAGTCAAGATGGGATCCATTTCCTGGTATATTGATATAGTGGGAGATGTACCTTAGGGCCCCTTGTTGAAGAGACAAACTCATAATCCTTTGATCCAAGTATAAGATTGATAAAACGGGTTTCTAGTCAATCTTGACACATTATGGCGAGTGGTGTTCTTCATAAACAAGTCTAATTCCATGAATAGCTACGGCTATTACATGAGCTAACACTTAATCCGAGCTCAATTAACTGGATGGTACTTAACCTGATGGAACGAGTGTATTGTATTGGTTACTACTGTAGAATTGGATCAAGTCACAAGCACGTGACATTCCGGGTATCAGGGGATCACACGCCTTTGCTAGAAAGCCCATTTGATCATCTAGAGTTATTGGGTTCCATATTAGTTTTGAACACTGAGCCTAAAGGTTCCCGGATGGGAAGCTAAGTTTAGGTTAACCTCTTGCAGCTCTATACTTCAGGATACTATGAGGTCACACACTTTGGGTCTTCATTAGACTATGTAAAGAACCTATGGATTGGGTCTATACTGAGAATATTTAGGTTGTCGAATTCATTGGATAAATTATTAATTGGTTGGACCAAATTAATTATTAAAAGGATTAAAGGAGAAAATAGGGAAAATTGCACTGAGCAAAGCAAGGGAATTTTTTCCATTGTGAGTGGGCTCCAAATGAACATGGATTGTTTAGAGTGTGGCCTGCATAGCTGCCCCGCAAGATAAAAAGCTCATGGGTCACTAGCGTTGGGGCTAGGCCCACATGAGCTAGCGGGAAGTAGGCCCACAAGCACTACCAATTACAGCGCTTACGGGGGCTTGCTGTGCAGGCTCGCTAGCAGCCCGCAAGCTCGGCTTGCAAGGACAAGGCAAGCCCATTAGGGCTTGCCTTGTAAGCTACTGCATAGCCCACATAAGCGAGCTTTGCGTGGGTCATCCCATGAGGAGGTTGAGCTTCGCAAGCCGACCTGGTTGTGGGATATTGGAAAAATAGGCTCCCCTCCCACTATATATAATGGTCCCTTCTCCTCCTTTCAATTCACTTCAACTCATCCTCTCTGAGTTTGACAACTTTTCTTCATGAGATTTTACGAGATCCTCCACGAGTTTTTCCAAGCAACGAACA
This sequence comes from Euphorbia schlechtendalii, assembly GCA_949673415.1. Lineage (NCBI taxonomy): Eukaryota > Viridiplantae > Streptophyta > Magnoliopsida > Malpighiales > Euphorbiaceae > Euphorbia > Euphorbia schlechtendalii. The sequence goes on from CATIWQ010285928.1 coordinate 22,367, forward strand.
ATTCTTTAGCAGGCTCTTTCTATTTCGAAGTGAGCTTGCTCAGTTAATATTTTCGGGTTGGTCTTCGAGCAATCTAGCAGCTGCTGTCTACCAATGGGTTCTACCTCAGCAGAGGTTTTGGTTGGTGAAGATCCGTGTGGATCAATCGAAGAGGCTATCTTAGTTTGAGGCTAGCGCCAATGAAGTTCTGCTGAATTCCTCTAAGGGAATGCCGCATCTAAAACAGAGAGAAGCATGTATCAACTGGTAATGTTCTAAACTTAGATGCTAGGTTTCTTTTAGAAGTTTTATAAACCTATTAGCATCTAGGTACGTTTCAACTTAGATTATATCAATCATAGCATGCTTAGGAGATCCTTTAGGGTTATTTTGAGTTTTGAGATTCCATCTTGCAACGTTGCATGTTCAATTACTATCTTGATTAACTAGGAACATACCTTCTCTTGGGGAAACGATGACATACCTAGTGTTCCAACTGAAGTCATCACCCGCAAGCTTGATCTTCACCCCAATGTGGACTTGGTTAAGTAAAAGAAGAGAAATCACGCCCCTAAGAGGAAAAGAGCAATCAAAGTGGAAATTAAAAAGCTATTGGTAGCCGGTCACATCAGGACCATACACTATCCGAGTGGCTCGCCAACGTGGTCCTAGTGAAGAAACCAAATGGTTCATGGTGAATTTGTGTTGACTTCACTTACCTCAACAAAGCCGCCCCTAAGGACAGCTTCCCACTTCCCAGCATTGATCAGCTGGTTAACTCAATAGCCAGCTTTGCTATCTACTTGCTCTTAGATGCGATGTAGGGATCGTTGTGCACCCATAAGACCAAGAGAAAACATCCTTCATCACTCATGATGGAACTTACTGTTACACGGGCATTCCATTTGAGCTAAAAAATGTTGGAGCAACTTATCAATGGCTAGCCAATGATATGTTGAAAGACCATATCGGCCACACGGTTGAGGTCTACGTAGATGACATGATAATCAAAAGCAAAAATGAAGATCTCACGCAAAGTATATTTGAACCATCTTCAAAACTTGCAAAAGTACAAGCTCTGGCTAAACCCGGAAAAATGCACCTTTGAGATAAAACGGGGTAAGTTCCTGGGATACCTCATATAATAAAGGGGAATTGAGGCAAACCCCAAAAATATTGATGTGATTATAAAAATGCAACCACCAAAGACTCTCTAAGAGGTTCAAAGACTCAATGGCCGAATCAAAGCCTTACGAAGGTTCATTTCATTCTCGGCTAAGAGGTGCCTACCATTCTACATGACCATCAAGAAAGATCAATCATTCATGTGGGATGAAGTTTGCCAGGATGCCTTCAACAGCATTAAAACGCTCCTTGGATCCCCACCTCTACTCAGTCGACCAGAAAATGGTGAAGACCTATACATGTACTTTGTGATGATTAACGATCATTACTAATAAAGGAAGATGGTGAAGGACAACACCCAGTATAATACTCTAGTAAGACGTTGAGAGGCACTGAGATAAGATACCCACATATCAAGAAGCTGGTGCTAGCACTCCTCTCTACAACCATCCGCCTTCACCCTTATTTTCAAGGCCACATCGTGGTCATGAGAATGAGCTACTAGCTGAAAAAGGTATTGCAAAGACCTGAAACATCTAGCTGACTAGCCGAATGGGCCATCCGCCTGGGTAAGTTCGACATAAGATTTGAAGCATGAAAATCTCTCAAAGCATGAGTATTGGAGAACTTTGTGACCAAGTTCATAGGCCTTAGCCTCGATGATGCTCCAAAAATAGAAGAATGCACTGTGTACGTAAACGGTTCCTCCGATGGAGAGAAGAACCTATGATTAGCTTTTCGGGAAATTTCCAAACGAACAATTTCAATGAAATCTTTCAATTTCTTATTTTAGTGTGATCAATGGGCCTAAGAAAATCAAGTTCATGTACGAGACCAAGCTAGCCTACCCGATAACTAACAACGCAGCAGAATACAAAGCAATGTTCAAAGGGCTTGAACTCATATAAGAAATCTCTCTAGACCATGTAAAGATCATGAGCGACTCAAAACTCATATCCAACTAGATCAATAAAAACTTCCCTACCAAAGAGGCGGTAATGAAGTACCTTGAGAAGGTTTAAAAGATGATCTCTGAGATAGAGTCCAAAGGAACCACGTAGAAAGTAGAACACATACCTTGGATGAACAATGAAGAGGTGGATCACCTCGCGAAGGCCGCCTCAACAAAAGACGAGTGGAGGAACCTCCAATGCCCATTTGAAGTCATCCATATTCCATCAAGTGAGCGTAAAGATGTCGTGCCCCTGGAGCGAGCCGAGCTCGAATGGATGGAACCCATCTTCAATTACTTAGCCCATGATAAACTCCTAAGTGACATATGAGAAGCGACCAAGGTGTGAGCGGATGACACGGAACGGTGGGCCGAGAGCGTGAAGAAATGATAGGTGCGTCCATCGGGGTGTTTAAAAATATAAAAATTTCATGCCGGGTTGAGGACCTGAAAAAGTTAAAAGAGAAAGTGAAAACATTTTGATCGGTCAAAACCCGAATCTTCCATCTCTTTGTGTGGAGGTGCCACCTGGATTAGCTCTTTCTAGGAATTAGTGTCCTGTGAGGCTTAACGTCGGGGGGACGGCTAACTAAGACATAGAGATTCGAGTCCGGGATAAGTTGCTTATTTCTTATGTGATCACATTATATTACATCTATAGAAAACCGTATTTCTTAATTGCACATATTCGAGCTTATGCAATTTTTGGGAGTTTATGTGCATGATTCACGTATAGAAAAGCAATAAATCCATCCATAAAGCAGTAAATAAATGCAGAAAGTAAGATATAAATTACAAAAATCGGGGGATGCAACCACCCACTTAATCTATTAATTACATTCCCCAAAAATATATGCAATACCCGAAGGAAAATAAAATCCTAAGCATACATCTAACCTGCATCCACAAAGGTTAGCACGAGATATGGCACATATGTTCGATTTGATTTTGATAAGGCCCATATGGCCTAATTAAAACATCAATGGTTTGAAGTTATTTTAAATAAAAATGGTTCATTTTTATTTACACATATGTTGGTCAATTTTTATTAGTGAAAATGAACGCATGGCAAAATGTGAGGCCTGTTATTCGGGAATAATTTGTATTCCCTTCATGGGGGGTATTCTAATACAAATTTCCATTAATAAAGAAATTACAGATGAAAAGAAGAAAATCACAATATTTATAATAATAATAAAATTCTAGGTCCATAAACAAGATCAGAAAAAAGATAAAGCAGATGATGAGCACGGAATCCGCAGTTCTAAGAACTCAAAGGCTTACCCTTTCGACGTGAATCCACTTCGGTGTATCCTTATGATCCCCGGGAGCGTTCCTCGTTCGTTTTGATTTAGTTATGGTTTAATTGGAAAACAAATGTTTATTTATCCAAAAGATAATCAGACTCGGGTTCTAAATTTGTTTTAGAACCGAGAATATCTAAGCATTTAAGAAGAAATAGATGAAAGAAGTTTGATTTGAAGTTGAAGAGTTTTGGAATCCAAATGTGTTTTAAATTAAAGAAAATATTGAAAGAGATGAAAGAAAATATTTTTTGTAGTGTTTTGTCAGTGTTTTTGCTTCTGAAAAGAAGAATTTTCTTCGAAATTTCGAGCCCCCTTCAATCTGAAAAAGCCTGACTATTTATAGGAGAAAACACTGAAAATCCAAAAAGGCAAGTAAATTTGGTGAGAGTCTGGCGACCTTGCCAAAGAGTCTTGCGAGGCTCGCCAGACTCTTTGGCGAGCCTCGCCAACTCTGGATCTGATTTTCCACGGTGTTTTTTTAATTTTTTTTGTATATTTTCATATTTTTTAATTAATTTCTGAATTAAAGGAAAAAAATAAATAATTTTATTAGAAAAGTCCTTTTGAATTCAGAGACGAGGAAGACTCCCATTTGAAGATCATCGAATGGTCGAAAATTGTGTGATCTAAGGATAAAATTCCCGAAATGCCATCATCATTGAACGCACGAGCTAGTACAAAATCCCATGCTCACAGCTACCCCTCATGTGATCATCGCTGGTTGTATAACCAGTATGATCACACGAAATGGAGCAGAGGTATTGAGAATATACCTGACCGATGCGGTTTGTGATATCTTTGTCCTCGATTTGTAATGATGTGGGCCTTCCTTTCTAACATCGTGTCTTCATAGGGTTATCCGTTTCCTTCTTCAAAATCCCTTGGGGCTTGATGCCCCTTGTGGGTGGGTCGATCATTTCTTTCTGGTGCGTCCCTGTTATAGTCGGCAGTCATTTCCTTCTTTGGCTGTGATTATTGTTTGCCCCTTCAAATTATTGGGGATAGGTGCCTAAATCTATTTCAAAGGCGACCTTGAATTCTTAATCGAATGTTGACTTGTTTCCTGTGACAAGTAAGAGAAAAAGATAATGTTAATACATTTTATGATGAATGTTTTAATTATTTGATTGAGTTTATGCAAAGTAAAAAGTTTTGCCCCTTCAATCAAAAATTAAAACATGAGGAAGAAATGAGTTTGATAAGAAATTCTAGGGTGTCCTGAAAACCGCTCCGTTGTTTAGGAGGCTTTTGTGGTGTTGCCATGTTGCAAAACCTAAATAGACTTGAATTGACTTTAGGCTTGAGTGGGCCATCATCTTGTTTGTAAGTTCCTCATGTGGAGGTGGAGGTTCTTGTTTATCGGGAGAGTGTTGCCCCAGTTTGGCATCGTCATTACCTATAAATGACATGATGCGAATGTAATGTATGCATGATTTTATGCATGGATGAGCAAGCCTTTTCCAAGCTAAGATACACAAGCAAAAGATCAGACTATGCATGTAAGATCTATGATATGATTCGTGATGCGGGAAATGCATGATATTTTTAATGTTATGGCTGCATTCACAAGGGGTTAGCATGTTATGATGTGAAATAACATGTATGTCAATCCATTTGAAACAAACAGGTTAGTCATTAGGTAAAGATGAAAACAAGTAGAAATGAAAACCCAACACTGGGGGTTGGATTAGAGATTTGTACAATGTGCGTGTAACATCTTAACATGAGTGGTGTAAGTGAGGTGACCAAGTTACTATGTGGTAATAGGTTAATAGTTTGAGACTTCATACTATGACTAGGTCTCATAGAATGAGGAGGTCCAATTGATTTCGGGTAAGTAGTGTGACATACCCTAATAAATGAAAGCAACTATCGTATGTAGCTATCTAACGAATGATTTGGTTATTTTTCCCAATTAGGGTGGAGTTTTAGATGCCTGTATGGTCATCACTATTTGAGGGTATGTGGTGATACATGAATTATTGCCTCATGTGGATGAATGATTCGGGTATTAAGCATATACCCTTGAGGAATGCTAAGGTAAAACTTGAAAAGAGTTTGCCTAGTGTAGACTTAGGTTCGGATATCAATAGGGATGGGAAAAATGATTTGGGTAGGTATTTACCCTATTTGGACTATATGGTATGTATAATTACCCCGGAAAGGCTGTGAGTTGGATGTCGAGTGGACATCTCATGGGTAACATGTGGGATATATTATTACCCCGGAAAGGCTGTGAGTTGGATGTCAAGTGGACATCTCATGGGTAACATGTGGGATATATTATTAACCCATGTGGGCTATGAGTTAGATATCGAATAGACATCAAATGGGTAATGTGGTGGAAATGATATTGCCCCTTACGGGCTAAGTGTCGAATGTCAATTGGACATCACGAAATAAAAGAAAGGTATATTTACCGGATGTCAAGTGGATATCTCGCCGAAAGAGGTACGTGATGTTCCTAAGTGGTTTTATGTTGTCCTAGGGCGACACGATCTAAAGTGTCAACTAATCCTAAATATATGTGACATTGGTTTGGTATCATGATGATGAGAAGATGCTATGTTACATCATTATAAGTGTGTGCGTTCAAGTGTCTACATTAAGATTTGTGGTTAGCATGACATTTGTACAGTAATAAGTATGTAGCACAAAGCGTGCAACGTCCAAACTTCCAACCACATAACTCCCATGTGTAGGGTTTTTGGCTAGTCTCTATCCTAAGTTTGGTTCATCTTAGTGCCATGAAGATACTAAGGAGCATACCTGCAAGAAAAATATAATGCATGGTCATTTGGGTACCCTAGCGAAAATGCCTACGGCTTATTTACATGAGGTTTGTAGATAGGTTATTGACGTAGAAGGTTCTTGTTGCACTAAAATACACTACAAGCCTCTAACGAGGGAGGTACATGCGATATGGCAACAAGTTCTCCACTTGCTCAAGTACTATCTTTTCTCAGGGAAGCGGATTAGTACAAGAGAAAGCTTCGCGGTAATAGGGCTACCTTAGACTTATGGGCAAATCCCTTCTATTGCAATGGAGTCGCCACTATGAGCGGACGACATGGAGCGGTGGGCCGAGAGTGTGTGAAAATGATAGGCGCGGTCAACTAGGGTGTTTAAAAATATAAATTTCGTGCCTAGTCGGGGACCTGGAAAAGTTGAAAGACAAAGCAAAAACATTTTGATCTGTCAAACCCGAATCCGCCGTCTCTTAGTGTGGAGTCACCACCTGGATTAGCTCTTTCCAGGAATTAGAGTCCTATGAGGCTTAACGTCTGGGGGATGGCCCACTAAGAAATAGAGATTCGGGTTCGGGATAAGTTGCTTATTTCTTATGTGATCACATTATATTACATCTATAGAAAACCGTAGTTCTTAATTGTGCATATTCGAACTTATGTCATTTTTTAGAGTTTATGTGCGTGATTCACGTCTAGAAAAGCAATAAATCCATCCATAAAGAAGTAAATAAATGCGGAAAGTAAAGATATATATTACAAAAATCGGGGGATGCAACCGCTCGCCTAATCTATTAATTACATTTCCCCACAAATACATGCAATACCCGAAGGGAAATAAAATCCTAGGCATACATCTAACTTGCATCCATAAAGATTTGAACGAGATATGGCACATATGTTAGATTTGATTTTGAGAAGGCCCGTGTGGCCTAATTAAAACGTCGACGGTTTAAAGTTATTTTACATTTACACATATGTTGGTCAATTTTTATTAGTGAAAATGAATGCATGGCAAAATGTGAGGCCCGTTATCCGGGAATAATTTTTATTCCCTTCGTGGGGGTTATTCTAATATAAATTTCCATTAATAAAGAAATTACAAATGAAAAGAAGAAAATAACAACATTATAATTATAATAAAATTCTAGGTCCACAAACAAGATTAGAAAAAAGATGAAGCAGATTATGAGCACGGAATCCGCAATTCTAGGAACTTAGAGGCTTACCCTTTCGGCGTGAATCAACTTCGGCGTATCCATATGATCCCCGGGAGCATTCCTCGTTTGTTCTGATTTAGTTGTGGTTTAATTGGAAAACAAATGTTTATTTATCCAAAAGATAATCAAACTTGGATTCTAAATTTGTTTTAGACCCGAGAATATATGAGGATTTAAGAAGTTTGATTTAAAGATGAAGAGTTTTAAAATCCAAACGTGTCTAGGATTCAAGAAAATATTGAAAGAGATGAAAGAAAATATTTTTTGTAGTGTTTTATCAGTGTTTTTGCTTCTGAAAAGAAGAATTTTCTTTGAAATTTCGAGCCCCCTTCAATCCAAAAAAGTCCAACTATTTATAGGAGAAAACCTCGAAAATCCAAAAAGGCAGGTAAATTTGGCGAGGTTGCCAATCGCCAGAGAGTCTGCCGACCTCCCCACCCTCTTTGGCGAGGCTTGCCTCCCCAAATGTCGGTGAGGTAGGCTCCAGATCTGATTTTCCACGGCATTTTCAGATTTTGTGTATTTTCATATTTTTTAATAAATTTTGGAATTAATGGAAAAAAAATAAATAATTTTATTAGAAAAGTCCTTTTGAATTCAGAGACGAGGAAGACTCCCATTTGAAGATCATCGAATTATCGAAAATTGTGTGATCTAAGGATAAAAATCCTGAAAAGCCGTCATCATTGAACGAGCGAGCTGGTACAAAATCCCATGCTCACACAAGGTAATAAAAAATTTGGCAAGATACGTGGTGATTGAAAGACAACTCTATTGGAGATCTCACATGGACGCGTGGCTACACTGCATCACACCTGAAGCTGGCTAGTATATCATCGCTGAGATGCATGAAGGTACTTGCGGATCCCATTAAGCAGCCGAGACCCTAATTTGTCGCATAAAGCTCTTTGGATACTACCGGCTATCCATGAACCTTGACGTGGAAAAGTACGTACAAGTCTGCCACCAATGCTAAATTCACACAAGGAAATCCCACGTGCCACACCCTATTAAGAAACCTATCTACACCGGGTAGCCGTTCTCTAGAGGGGATCGACATCGCCAGTCCCATGCTTACAGCCATCTAGTAGAAGAAGTTTATCCTTGTAGTGATTGACCATTTCTCCAAGTGGGTAGAGGCATTGGGAGAGAGCACCATCACACCAAAACGGGTCATAGATTTTGTATGGTATCACATCATTATCTGTTTTGGAGTTCCCTACAAAATAATCTCATACAACGGGTCACAATTCATAGCGGCTGAATTTAAAGACTTTTGCAACAATTTAAAAATTGAACAACACTTCTCATCCATCGCACATCCACAGACAAATGGTAAAATGGAAGTTACCAATAGAACACTTGGCAAGGGGCTAAAAAAGAGTCTAGAAGGAAGAAAATGAGCATGGGATGAGGAGTTGAACAATGTATTGTGGTCATACCAGATGACTCCTTGCAAGCCGACTAGAGAGACTCCATTTTTGCTAGTTCATGGGGTCGAAGCAATCATACTGGTTGAGATTAGTGCTCCTTGGACCCTCAAACTGGGTTCAATTTTACAATGAGGAACAAAATAACATCAACCTGCTCCACCACCTAGATAGTCTAGAGGAAAGGTGCAAGTGGGCATGCATCTTGATGGTAGCTTACAAAGAAAAAATCGCTAGATACCATGACAAGAAGGTCAAAGAGGTAAGGCTCAACATAGGGGACTTAGTCTTAAGAGACTCAGTCGCCTCACAGTAGCTGGAAAGAAAAGGCAAGCTAGGAGCCAATTTGGAAGGCCCCTATGTGATTGACGAGGTCATTGGACCTGCCATCTATGGACTAAGAGAGACGGATGGAAGAAAGTTTCATAGAATTGGGAACATAGCCTCTCTCAAGCAATATTTTACAGTAGATTGACCATAGGGAACAACCGGGTGAACTCCTTTCCTTGATATAGATTTTCCCCCACATGGTTTTTTCCATATAAGGTTTTTAATGAGGCACCCATCCCTTGATGGGTCACAAGTCGGATAATGGACCCACAGACATCCGCTGATGTTATCTTTTTGCTCTTTCTTAATGAAACAGAATTTATCCAAAATACTTATGCAATTTAGTAATACTGATCACACTATCTGAAATTCACTTATCTCTCAAAGAGTTCATAAGAAACAAATAGCCTAAAGGAAAACATTCCTCTAAAGAATGGTTGAGCACACGGGCTTCGCGCACCCGGCTCCTATCATTCACTACGCGGCTTAGTATGGTAGTTGATTATAGCTTCTTTATGCATTTTCAAAATCTTAAAGATGGCTCACTTTAACTTGGTTAAATTTTATTTTGTTTGTTAAAGTCATGTTATGGAAAAGATAACGCCACAGGCAAAATGAAATAACAAGAGTTGAGAAGCAAAAAATATTTGATAAATATAAAGTTCGTGTCACAAAGGACCAAATGTGAATTATCACAAAGGGCTTACAGAAAATCAATGCCACACAGGCTTAATACATAAAATAAGTTACAAAAAGTCCTGAGTCTACTAAGGAGGAGGAGAAGCGTTGGTAGCTGGCTCTTCAATATGCTCAGTTGGAGGAGTCACTGACTATTCACCATCTGCGATGACCCTATCCATCTCCTAATCCACCAGCTGGTGGCGCTCTTTCTCCCTTTGGTGCTCATCCAATTCCTCATAACTTGGAAAGTCCACCACCATGACGAAGTCATCCGGTATGTCCAGATGAAGAGTCTGGCTTGCGAGAAGCACCCTCTCCCCATAGAGATAGCCGCACTCAAGCAAACAATTGGTGATCACCTCAACTACCGCTATAACATTCTTTTTATCCTCCTACGATTTGGCCAACGCCCCTCTAACTCAACAATCTTGGCGGCCACCTCCTCCAACTTCTTCACGGTTCAGTCTTAGCCACCTTCTCAACATCCTTCTTTGCCCTCAACCGGATGTTCTCAGCTTCCTCCACCTTTCGTGTGGTGGTATTAAGCTTAGCCTCAAGCTCCTTGACATGTGTCACCGCTGTCTTATACCTCATCTCATACAAGGTATCCTTTCGAACCTGGAAGATGAGCTCACTCATTTGTGACATCACCTAAAGCATAACAAGATGGATAAGAAATACATCACCAACATAAGAGGCATGAGAAAAAGTTGAAGAAAAAATAATGAAAAAAATACTTACGGAATTAAGGACTTGAAAGGGGATGGTTGACAAAATGGCAGTCGCCTCACCTTCAGCTTTTCCTCATCCTTTGGAAGAGGAAAGAACCCCTTATGGAGAGACTAGACCCTAAGGTCCCAACAGTCGATGTCAGGTGCCTCCTTCATGAACACATCCGCCAAAGAGTACTTTGGTGGAGACTGGTTGGGAGAGTGAGAAGTCGTCTCAATGACCTGACAAACACACAAATCAATTAATATAATCAAGTTGGATCAATAAAGTGCTAAGATGGATGAAAATTAGATGTCAAGTTATGACATATACCAGAGCCATTTTCTGCTTCTTTGTAGAAAACGGGTCATTGAAGACCCCCGCCATATGGCGCTTCAGAGCAGAAGCGCCAATAACCAGCTCTGATCGGCTTGAAACCCCCACCTTTAAGGCAACTGGCTTAGTTCGCTGGTTTCTCATGGACTTCTTCTTTGCCGCTAAAAGATTAGCAGCCAGTTATTCAGGTGTAGACATGCTTAAGAGAAAAATACAAAGACAATTGAAAAGAATAAGTACTAGTTGGTGGATCGTGATTTTGTAGATATACTATTTTATAAGTCTCCGATCACAGGCATTTAGATGTTTACCTTGAATCGCCACCCATGCGGCCGTGTTAAGCCTCCACATGTTAGGCTTCAAACTCTTGAAAAAGTCTACCCTTAGGATCACTCACTCGTTGAGCTTTCCTAGATAGGTTACATGGCTTCTCACTAAACCAATTGATGGGGAAGGTTGGGTAATTCTCATCAATATGAATGTAAAACCAGAACTCTGTAAAATTGTGTTTGGGGTCTAGCCTCCCATAACACTGGTGGAATCCAAAGTTGGGTGGCTTAGCAAATTGATAGTGGTCCCCCCCCTTATTCTTCTTGATGCTGCAGAGCTTCCTGAAGAAGGTGGGAGTGAACTCAAAGTCGGCATCAATGCATAACTGATAGTGCCCCATCAAATCTGCCCATGTATTTGGATGTAGCTCTATTGGAAAAATCCCGCAAATCATTAAAAGGTCACAAATTGATTTAGGAAGAGGGTACTTGAAGTTTCTTTGAAGAGTATCTGTATAGACGCTGAATTGACCATTTAGAGGAGCATTCACCCATTATTTTTCAGATGGTAGGAGGATATGGCATTGTTAAAGCCATTCAAATGTCATTGCCTCATGGGTGATGTGAAGCTCATAAACCATTGACACCATATCATCTACCCGGGGTGTCATCCTTCGCTCCTTCACTGGCGTTGCTGATGATGAGGCCTCCTTACTCGAATGAGCTCTAAGAGATGCTTGCTCCTTAATTCCAACAGCCAGCCTGCTTACTACATTTTCCCCTTGCTCTTCTACTACCTTCTCATCCTCCTCTCTTCGCTCAGATGGCTTAGGATCGGACAGTTCCATCCACCGACTAGATGACTGATCACTCTCAATAACACTCATGTGCTCTACCTAAAATAGATCACCCCTCACTTGACCGGATAATGAGGACTTAGACTCCATCACTCGAGTAGCTTTCCTCTTTAACCTAACATGTTTAAGTTCTGGTGAAATGATGGTATTTAGAGGTTTTTTCAAACGCGTGTTAAATATATGGTCATCCATTCATCTCAACCACTCACTACCACTACTACTAGTATCACTACCGAACGGGCGAGGCTGAAATTCTACTATCTCCATGAGCTGGCCCTAAAGCTACAAACAGCAAATCTAAAGATTCAAATTGGCTTAAAGTTACGTTTTGGGGGGGGAGGTGGAACACTAAATTACTGGATTTTTACACAAACTGAAGATTCAAACACATGAACGTGAATAACATAGCAAGCTAAATTTTGAGAATTAGCGCATGCACAAAACATAAATAAAAACTATCGCTAAAGCAATATCAAATAGCACAAAATATGCAAGAAGAAAATAGAGAAAGGAAATGCTTACTTGATTGACTAGAAAGCTGGTGATCGGAAGAAGTGAACCAAAAAAGCTTGAGTTGCCTTGGAAATTCTCCTGAAAAAGCTTGAGAGAAAAATGGAATAAAATGTAAAGTGAGAGAGATATGAAGTTAAAGGCCTTTTATAAGCTGATTTAATGTTTGAAATAACATTCGATCTCCACCGTTAGAATTAGGGGGAGTGGCTCCCCATCAACGGCTTAGATCTTATCCGCATGACAGCTATAGAAAAATGAAGAGAATTTCAAGCGACGCAGCTGAAGTTATGAATTAAAAGTGATGCAGTTGCACTCAAGAGAGACTCTAACGACGTTGTCATATCAACAAACTCCCACTAGGCTAAAGTGATTAACAAACACAGTGATGCAGATTTAAGCGACACAATCACAGCAATAAGAAGTATTTACTCGATCGAAGAAAGACTTAGAAGGACTTTCCCATACTTATGGGGAGCTTATGATAACCTGGTATGGTTTAGCCATGCGCGTGGTCACCACTCATCCATCACCGTGTGGTAACCCAGTCCCATCGGGTGACTGAGATAACAAAGCGAATCTTCCTCAAATAGAGAGATGCCAAGTCATTTCCCATACTTATCCAACCAGCAAAGGAATCAATCCTAAGTTGACTCTACCTCTTCAAACAAGAGATACACTTCAAGTAGGAGTGAGCCACTGGTGTTACAGATTGTCTCTGTCACTACTTGGGCTCATCCAACTCCTATATACACAAATCTCCACTACATATTAGAGGTACATTATTCTCACTCAATAAATTAATACTCTCCACCTCTTCCCTTAAATCTGCTACTAACATAAGTATTGGAGAGGCTACGCCGGTCACACAGCTAGTTCTCTATAGTCACACCTTATTTTGCAGGTTTTGACCACCACACAAGATGGACTACACAAGATCAACATTCTGAAGATAGGCGCGTGAGAGGCACTCTCTCACTCTAATCTTTCATTAGTTATTGTATGCAAGTACAAAACAATAAAAAATATAAAAATCTAAAATAGTTTTTTTATAATTAATCTAAAACTATTAAATATAATATTCGAGTCACGCCATATTATGTTGTTGAACCTGGGTGAATGACTATTTTTGCGAGTACAAAAATCACTTCAAAAGACAGTTGGAGCAAGCTTCTGAAGGTATTCCTGAGTGATAATGTTTTACTCAGAATTGCCCTTTTTAAGGCCTTAATCTATAAATGTGATTTATACTTAAATATAGAAAGAAATGTAAAGTTTAGAAAGTGCAAGTAGCAATTTTTATCCTGGTTCAGCCTCTGCTTAATCTAGTCCTTGGAATCTCTTGTCAAAGACTTAATTCACTAAGTGCTCTTCTTCTAGTAAAGAGAAAACCTGTTAAAGTGTTGGTTGAAGTATCCTCCAACAACCTTCACAAGATGATGAGCTATACCAATATGTAAGTACCCTCCAACTGTATCTAAGGCTCATTGCTTTTATCTTACAAATTACCTTCCTCTTAAGACTTCTGAGCTCCCTCACACTAACTTAAACTTAAGTTAGTGCTTTACAAATGGTTTAGTGTAAAAGAGAGTGAGCTTTTGAACATTGTTTTAGTAAACTCAATTACAAACAAATATAAGAGAGTTGTCTTTGTTTTAGGATGATTTAGAAGAAGATTGTAGTAGATTTTGTTTGCGCCCTTGAGTATTTAATAGAATTGGCAAGCTTTTTCAATGGTGGATAACATCCTTTTATAGAGGGAGAGAATGTTTTTGTTGATCTTGGACTATTGTTGAATCTTCCCCTTATCTCTTATTCGAGTTTCCATTAGTAGAGGCAAGTTCATAATGAATCTGTGACACAACTGTCAAGTTGATTTTTGGGCCCCACATTTGTACGGTTGTTTGCTTGTGTAATTTGTAGGAATGTTTTTGTTCTTGAGATCCCACAATGGCATTTACTGTGAGATCAGTACCTGTGACATTTAGTGCTAAAATACTAACTTACCCTCTTTATGTTGTCTGAGGAACTTTTTCTTATTAGCTTCTGGCCTATAATTTTTAATGGTCTCCTGAAGTCTTAACTTCCTTTAAAAACCTTTACTCTTATGATGCATCTTCAAGTTTCTCAAACATCATGTGCTTTTGAACTCAGAACCTTCCAAACTTAATTTCTTTCCTTAGAATCCAACAATCTCCCTCATTTTGTTGGTTCTGAGTGAACTTAATTACAGAGAAAAACTTGGTTTGCTTGCTCCCTCATGATTTTTGGCTATGTTCTAAGTTGTTTCAATCTTCTTTTTAAAGCCTATTTGAAGACAAGTATAAAAGAATATAGTACAACACAATGTTGTACTCAGATTAGAGATAACAAATTTTTCATTGATTTTTGAATGATTATATGGTTTGATTTCAAGACAAAATTTGCTATTTTAAGCTAAGCTAAGTTATAAGTTAGATTTCTCTGATAAAGCTTTATATTATGCCAGCTTCGCTTCTTGACTATCTATCTCCATAGCGCTTGAAGTAGATGCTGAAGTCATCCGCCTCTCCCAAACCTCCTTGAAGTTGTGCTTATCCTTCTCCCTCCTCTCAGTGCCAATAAGCTGAGCCACAATTTTCTTCTCATCAAGAGCAAACCTCTAAATACACACTTGAACAACAGTTGCATTTGTTTGAAGAGGAGGAACAATTTTTTGAATCAACCTTACAGCCTTTCTTCGAATTGATGTAAAGATGCTTTCAAGAATGACTTAGAGAGCCTTTTAATTCCAGATCCATTGAGTATTGAGCCCATTCACCAAATGCTGAAAAAATGGAACAATCTCACTATCATGAGAGAAAAAGAAGTGGAGAGAGAGAGAGATCGCCAATTTTTACAATCAAAGCATCGATGCCCTTTTGTAAATCTTCAGATGCACTAACTTACCTTGTAACCACAATATCTTTAGCTTCAATTATGGCTTTAGGTAGTTCGATAGAGGCCTTGGTGATCTCATCTGTAACTTCATCAATTGTCGCATTCTTCTGAGTGAAGGTAGTGTTAGTGACTTTCTTTGTTGTTCTATCAATTACTTTGATGATCAGACTTTATCGCTCTCCGTGAATCCTCAATAGCCTTGAGGGTTTTTGCCTTGAAATCAGTCATGAACTTCATTACTTCCTCAAGGCCACTTCGGATCCACCTTTGCTGCCACAAGCAAAGGAATTTCTGCTTCCTTAGCTCCTTTATATCCTCCTTCAGCCCCATGGAGTACTTAGTTTGGCTTCGTTCAGTGGTAGTCCCCACAGTTCAAATTATGTCTGCTATTTACCTCTAGGACTCCTCCTTCACCCCATTTACTTCATCATCAATCATTTCAATACCCCCTCTCTCCAATCTCCAACTTCTCATTCATCACAATTAACGCATCCTATATATCAATGTAGTTCGCAAGTCTTGTCTCTAAGAGAGGATGCAAATGCTGGATCAGTTCTCCAATCTCCAGCTTCTCATTCATCGCAATCAGCGCATCCCGTATATCAATATAGTTCGCAAGTCTTGTCTCCATGAGAGGCTGCAAATGTTGGATTAGTTCTAACCTTATTTAGAGGAATTTTATCAACTATCTCCATGATGATTTGAGTTTGTTCAGTTAGGAGGGCAATGCTCTGAGCAAGCTGGCGATTGAAGGGAATTGACTTGATGTCCACTAATGAGTTGTTTAGTCTGAGGGCCATAGTGAGAAGATCATCTAGAGTTTTCCCCATGTTATGAAGAGTGTTGATAGGAATGTCCATTGAAGCATTACTCCCCTCAACCTAATCTCCCATCATCCATCCTCTGATGTTGAGGGATTCATCTCCATCAATCTTCTAAGCTATGGGGTCTTTGCACCAAAGATAAGATGATGGAGGGATCAGCCAGAGTCCTTGGCACATAAAGATTTGTTGTTGGTTGATGGACTATGGTAAGCTTGAATTTGACTCACATTTCCTCCATTCCCTTCATGATCTTAAGCTCATAATCTTCTTCCTCATTCACTTTTCCACTATCACTTCCTCCTTCTTCTCTACCTCTTTCTTCTTATTTCCTTTTCCTTTATCCTCCTTCTCCTCTTCTTCCTCCATTATCTCTTCTAGCATTAGATTATGTTTTGCAAATACTGATCTTGCCATTTTAACGAACTCATCAGCGGGATCAGATTTTGATAACTTAACTCCTAATTCCACCACCACAGTTCTCTACTCCTCCTCTTTTTGAAGAGCTGCAAGGAACGAATATTCCTTAGGAACATTTTCTTTCAGCAGAGAATGCCCAACAGTCTCTTCCTTCTCCTTTGATTCTAATGCAAGATCCTTGACAACCTCTTGAGCAATAGAAGCAGTAATCTCAAGTGGATTTTGAATTTTCAGCGATGAAGTATCCATTAAAGAAGTTGGCTTAAACTTGGGTGTCTCAAGAGGAGCCATGAATAGGTGGGAAGGATCAAAGACAGAAGTCTACTAATTCAAAGGTGGTGACTGTGACTTCTCAGTAGATACACCCTTCTTTTCTAGAGTGAATTCAGGTGCATTTGCCACCTTTAGGGGAGGGGATGATTATTTTAATGGAAGAGCTCGCAAAGGTATATCAAAGTCCATGGATATCCCTACTAGCAAACCCCATCAGCCTCATCTGAGTCTTTATCCTCCTTTTCTTCCTCAGAGGTGCTTTTCTCCTTCATCTTCTCTGCGAGCTCCTCTAGAGCAGGAGTTCTCTTCCCTTCTTCAGCAACCCTTCTCTCTCACCCTGCTACAACAATCTTTACTGTATCTCCCTTTGTTGATCTAGAAAAAGCTTCAAGGAGGCTTTGATTCATAGCCTTGATCATATCAGCCTTTTCTAGGTCATCTTCTAAGACTATAGTCTCCCCATAAGTTTTCAGCTTCTTCTTCTTACCCTCAACCTTCTCTTTCTTCTTCTCCTCCTTTTCTTCCTCATTTTGACTGGGGATGACTATATTTCAGTCAAAGTCTCCCCTCTTTCTATTTATCATAATACTGATGGGTTTCTTGTCATCCTCATCATCTTCTGAACTCTGCCCCCTTTATACTTGAACTTATTCATGGAGAATCCAATCTCTCTAGTCTTTCATTCTATGGTAATGGAAGAAGGCTTAGGAACTTCAACCTCCTCAACAGCAAGTGCCATACTTCTAGTCACTTTGCTTCGCATTGCCTTAGGAATCTCCTCCTATTTCAGCATAGGCTCCTTCTTCCTCTTGGGCGACTCTTCCTCAACCCCTCACTATGTCACCCTTCTTAGCCATTTTGAGCTCTTTTCCCTCAGCTTTTTTGCATGATCCTTCTTTAGAGTCTTCTCTCTATCCCATTTCATCCAATAATCCACCTTTTTATCAAAAGTCTCCTTTACAATTTCACTACCCAAAAAGCCTTCCTCATCTAAGCAGTTGATATCAAGCGAGGATACTATTCTACTGATCAAACCACCAAGTGTGAACTTGTGGTGAAGCATGTGCTACATTATGATTACCGGCCAATTATTTTTCTTCTTCTCTACTAGATGAACTACGATGTAATGTTCATAACTTAATACTGCATTTGTGGAGTTCAACTTCTGTAGCAAAAGATGAGCCATGATAAACTGCCAATATCTTAGTTCATGTGGTATGTGGGTGCTGATCTTCTCTCCAAACCATCCTTCTAGCATGAAGGCTTTCTTGTTATAGTCGGTGGACTCCTCACACCCTCTCCTCAATGCTAACCCTTCATCTTTCAGATTTAGCAATTTTTCCAAAAATGCTAGAGTGATGGTAATTTCCTTCCCCTTCACGATGGTCTTGAGTTCTTCATCACTTAATTTGCATTTCTTCAAATTCTTGTACAACTCAAGAACTAGCTTTAGAAAGGTTAGCTCTTTCAACTTGGTCAAGGTTCCAAGTTGATGAAATTCGATTATTTCTTTGAAAGGTGTTGCTTCAATAAATATATTGTCTTTGAGATATCTTTGAGAGATAATGGAGTTGGGATTTGACATGTATAGAATAGGAATAAAGATCTTTGGAGGGATTTGGATCTTCTTGGTACCATTGAAAGAGATATGTGAGAAATTAGAGTTTTAGGGTTTGAAGAAGAATTCTCAAAGAACTTAGAGAATTCAAATGATTTTGGTAAAGTGATTTGAATGTGAACAGTTATCACTTATTTATATTGAGAGTTTCAGAGGGATAAAAGGGTAATAAATCGGGAATAAAACATAACGATTTTAGCATTTACCGTCTAATAGGTGTGTAACTGTTAAAAGCGTAAATAATATAGAATTTTAACAGTTTTAACCTAAAGTTCCTGCTTGAGTTTCAGGTTTTTGAATTTTGAAAAATGGTACGGTTCATGGGTCAAATCTTTTGACTAATAGTAGACTATTTTATCTGTAGAGGATCATTATTACCTTTGAGATTAACACTTCTTCTAAGTCAGCGTATATTCTTCTGAGTGACATTCACACTGGGTTGCTCATGCCAATTTCTCTTCTGAAGAAGGTGAATTGTTTTTTCCTGAGAGGTTTTGTGAAGATGTCAGCCCTTTGATCTTCAATAGAGATATACATCAACTTCACATCTTTCTTCAGAAAATGGTCTCTTATGAAGTGATGTCTAATGTTGACATGCTTCATTCTACGATGCTGAATGGGATTCTTTGATAGATCAATTGTGCTTTTGTTGTCACAAAGAATCTCAATACATTCTGACTTAATTCCATAATCTTTTAGCTGATGCTTGATTCAGAATTTTAGTGACACAGCTTCCTACAGCCATGTATTCAGCTTCCATAATTGATAAAGCTACTAAGGTTTGTTTCTTGCTGTACTAGGAGACAATATTATTTCTAAGAAAATGACATCCTCCAGTAGTGCTTTTTCTCTCCAATTGATCTCTTTAATAATCAGCATTAGTAAATCATTTAAGTGAGAAATCACCAATATTTGGATACTATAATCCAGCTTCCATGGTTCCAAGAAGATATCTCAGAATTCTTTTTACAGCACTCAGATGTGACTCCCTTAACTTTGATATCTTGCATAGTAGCATATTGCATAGTGAATGTCAAGTCTACTTGATGTGAGATAGAGAAGAGATCCAATCATTCCTCTAAATAGCTTCTACTCTACTTTCTTTCCTTCTGGATCTTTGCTGAGTATAGTATTTGAAGCCATTGGAGTTGACATTTCCTTTCCATCTTCCATACCGAATTTCTTTAGAATTTTTTAGTGTATTTGGATCGATTAATAAATATTCCATTTGAGCTTTGCTTTATTTGGAGTCTAAGAAAGAAGGTTAATTCTCCCATCATTGACATTTCAAATTCATTCTTCATTTGAGAACTGAATTCTTTGCATAGTGTATCATCAGTAGCTCCAAATATTATATCAACATAAATTTGTACAAGGAGAATATCCTTGTTTCTTCTTCTGATGAATTAGGTTGTATCAGTGTTTCCTCTAATGTATCTTTTAGAAATGAGGAAACTTATCCATCTTCAATACCAGGCTTTGGGAGCTTGCTTAAGCCCATACAAAGCTTTCTTCAGTTTAAATACGTGACAAGAATACTTTGAATCTTCAAATCCTAGAGGCTACTTGATATACACTTCTTCTACAATGACTCCATTTAGGAAAGCGCTTTTCACATCCATTTGGTATAGTTAAAATTCCATATGAGATGCGAAGGCAAAGAGGATCCTTATGGCTTCAAGTCTGGCTACAGGGGTGAAAGTTTCATCATAATCGATTCTTTCTTGTTGATTGTATCCTTGAGCCACAAGTCTTTCTTTGTTCCTTACTACATTTCCTCTTTCATCATCCAACTTTCATCATGCTTAGCATCTTTGAATTTCTTTGGTTCAATGATTGAGACAAATATAGGATGACTTATCATTCTACTGAGTTGTCCTCTAGTGAGTATAGGATTCTGAGGTGCATCAAGAATCAATCTTTCTGCATATTCTTTCTTGGTCCTTGTTTCTTTAGGAAGATCATGATGATAGAAATCTTCTTTTGCTTCTAGAACTTGCTCTTCATTGCCTTGATTTGAGAGGTTTAGCTCAGATGGTTCATTCTTTATTGAGGATTCTCCCTGTTCTGGGTCAGAGGATGGTTTATGTGAGATTGCTTCTCCATCTTCCTCTGAGCCCTTTCTTCTACTTGCATGATTAGTCTCATCGAAATCTACATGTACTGACTCTTCAAGAGAAGTTATTCTTTTGACAAAGGCTCTATATGCTTTGCTATGTGTTGAGTAGCCAAGGAATATTGCTTCATCAGATTTAGGATCAAATTTTCCTAGTTGATCTTTATTTTTAAGTACAAAACACTTGCACCCAAAGGTTTAAAATACCCAATCTTGGGCTTTCTTCCTTTCTAGATTTCATAGGGCATTTTTTCAATTACTGACCTTATATTGACTCTATTTAGAATGTAGCATGCAGTGTTTATGGCTTCTGCCCAAAAATATTATGGTAGGTTATTATCACTAAGCATGGATCGAGCCATTTCAACTATAGTTTTGTTCTTTCTCTCAATAATTCCATTTTATTGGGGAGTGTGAGGAGTAGAAAAGTTGTGCTCAATGCCTCTACATCATATAATCCAGCAAATAGCTATTTTTGGATTCTTTGCCATGATCACTTCTTATTTTAGAGAGTAAAACATTTTTTTCAACTTCTAATCTATTGCATAGTTTGGAGAATACTTCATAGGCTTCATCCTTACTACAGAGCAAGATAACCCATGTATACTTGGAATAATCATCTACTATTACCATGGTATATCTGTGTCCACCCATGCTCACAGACTGAACATGGCCAAAAAGATCTATATGTACCAATTGTAAAACTCTTTTATGGAAAAAAACAAACTTTAGTTTGAAACTCTTTTCAAACGGGTTTCCATATTGGCATGCATTGCATAAATGATCCTTTTTAAAGTTTAGACTTATCAATCCCTCAACAAGTTTTTATTTGACTAATTTGGTTAGAAGATTCATGTTTGCATGTCCCAATCTTCTGTACCATAGCCATGACTCTTCTTCTTTAGACATAAACAAATATCTCTCATAGATATGTCATTTAGGTTTATTATGAAAATGTTATTTATTCTAGGAGCATAAAGAAGAGTTTAATTTGTCATACAGTCCATGATGGAGCAACCTTCAGAGTCAAAGATCACTATTCTTCCTTGATCACGTAATTGAGTAAGAAGATTGAACTTCAGTCCATCTACTAAAGAGACTTCCTCTATCTTTATTTCAGATTCAATGGTTCCTTTTCCAATGATCTTTCCTTTCTTATTATCCCCAAAGCTTACATTTCCATATCTTTTGCATTCTAGTGAGATAAATGAACTTTCATCTCCAGTTATGTATCTTGAGCATCCACTGTCTATATACCATATTTGTTGACCTTCTATGGACCTAAGACTTACCTGTAAAAGAGAATGGTTATAATCTTCGAACCCAGTTTCCCTTGGGTTTGGGGGCATTACAAACTAAATCAGGCCACGTATAAACATCATAATATCCATTTTTATATCTACACATCAGTTGTGTGGTTTTCTTTACACAGAAGTTATAGTATAGTTTTACTACTTGCTTCTGTTGAATTCTTGGGAGATGGATAGAGATCAAATGGTTCCTAATCTGCTGCCTCTAATGTGGACCTCTTCTTCTAAGAGGGTGATTTTGTTGAATCATCGTATGGTTTCCTTCTCTTTTATGATGGTTGTTGGTGCTATAGTTATATCCATATTTCTGAGAAACCCTTTGCTTTAAGGATGTAGCCTGATCCTGATGCAACTTTTGCTTAAGGTTTGGATCCTGAGGAGGGTTCATCTTCTGAGATTGATCCTTCTTTTGAGGATCGACTTTACTTGGCAAGGTGATCTTTCCTAACAGATGTCCTTCAAGCATTATTACTCTTCTGCTAAGTTCTGTTGCATTTACTCCTACTAGAATTAATTCTTTCTTATTCTTTTCAATTTCTACTTCCAGCTCTCTTTGTCTTTTATAGATTACTTTGGCTGTGTTATCTTTAGCTTTATCATGGATGTAGAAATCTTCAAAATCTTCTTCCAGAAGCTTCATGTGCTTTGTAAATCTACGCGAGTATTTGCATAATTTCATCTGGAATTTCAAATTTAGAGTTTACCTAATTATCTTGACATGATTTGTGTTCTGGATGATTGATTTGTAGACGAGACTCTTTCTGTGCTAATGTGCCATGATTCCACTATTAGACTCATGTCATCAGTTGCCATGAAGCATATTTGCATGATTTCTTCTTCATTTCTAAATGATTCAGAAGAGCTCCCATTTTCGAGGTCGCTCCATGTTGCCACCATAACTTTCTTTCCCTTTTCCTTCCTTAGCTTAGGATTACTTGACTTGATATGTCCTTATTGATGGCATTCAAAGTTAGTGATATTCTTAAGATTCTCTCCTTTAGATTTATCTTCAAATCCTCTGAATTTGTTCTTTGAGAAATCCTTCTTCTAAAAGTCCGAATTTTGAGGAAAGCTTCCTCTCTTCTGGTATTTTTGGGGGGTTCTTAAATTTCTGTTCGTGAATTTTCTGAACTTTCTGGCTAACATCGCCATTTCCTCATCATCCTTAGAAGAGCTGTCACCTACAGATTCTGCTTTTAGAATGATTGCTTTCTTTCCTTCAGCTTTAGCTTTGTCCTTTTTTTGAAAATTCTGCATAGAGATTTCATGCGTGATTAGAGATCTAATTAACTCATCATACTTGTAAGTGGTGAGGTCTTGAGCCTCTTCTATTGTAGTCTTTTTATCCTGCCACTTCTCTATCAAGCTTTTGAGGATTTTCTTCACTTGTTCCTCTTCTGAGAAGCATTATCCTAATCTTTTGAGCTCGTTGATAATGTTGGTGAATCTAGCATTCATGCTAGATATGGATTCATTTTCCTCCGTTTCGAACAGCTCATACAGTCACAGATTTTGGTTGATCTTTGACTCTTTGACCTTGTCGGTTCCTTCATAGGTAACTTCCAATTTCTTCCAAATCTCTCTAGCGCTTTCACAACCTGAAATTTTGTTATATTCTGCAACATCTAATGCATAATGAAGGAAGTTAATAACTGAACATTGCTCAGAAGTTTCTTTATATCAGCATCATTATATTCACTTTCAGATTTAGGAGAAGTAACTCCATCCTCTGTAACAGTGGGAATGTAAGGTCCATTGGCTATAGCGAGCCAGGCATACATATCCTGTGATTGGATGAAGTTCTTCATTCTATTCTTCCTGAATGTATAATTCTGTATGAAAAATAGAGGAGGTCTAGACATAGATAATCCTTCACGAAGAATCTGTGCGATCATGTTACCGGGTAGATGTTTTAAACTATTTTCACCCACGTTGATCGTTTACTAAAGATATATTAACTCTTTTGATTGAGTTTATCGCTTATACCAATTGTTGAACCTAGTAGGGTGTAAAATAGGTCAGAGAAGGGTGAATGACTCTTTTTACTAGTGTAAAAATCACTTCAGAAGATAATCAGAGCAAGCTTCTGAAGGTACTTCAGAGTGATAATGTTTTACTCAGAATCCACATTTTTAAGGCCTTAATCTATAAATGCGATTTATACTTAAATACAGAAAGAAATGTAAAGTTTTGAAAGTGCAAGCAACGATTTTTATCCTAGTTCAGCCTCTGCCTAATCCGGTCCTTGGAATCTCTTGTCCAAGATTTAATTCACTAAGTGCTCTTCTTCTAGTGAAGAGAGAACCTTTTATAGTGCTGATTGAAGTACCCTCCTACAACCTTCACAAGATGATGAGCTATACTAATACAGAAGTACCCTCCAACTGTATCTAAGGGTTAGAGCTTCTATCTTACAGAGTACCTTCCTCTTAAGACTTCTAAGCTCCATCACACTAACTTAATCTTGAGCTAGCGCTTTACAAATGGTTTAGAGTAAAAGAGAGTGAGCTTTTGAACTTTGTTTCTAGTAAACTTGATTACAAACAAATATAAGAGAGTTGTGTTTGCTTTAGGATGATTTAGAAAGAGATTGTAGTAGATTTTGTTTGTGCTCTTGAGTATTTAATAGAATCGGCAACCTTCTTCAATGACGGATAACATCCTTTTATATAGGGAGAAAATGTTTCCGTTGATCTTGGACTATTGTCTCAAATCTTTCCATCATCTCTTACTCAAGTTTCCTTTAAGGATCCATTCGCAGAGGCAAGCTCGTATCGAATCCGCGCCACAACTGTCAAGTTGATTTTTGGGCCCCACATTTTTACGATTGTCTACTTGTGTAATTTGCAGGAATGTTTTTGTTCTTGAGATCCCAACAACTTTTGTCCTTTACCAGGCTGAGGTACAAAGGAGTGCGGTGACATTTAATGCGAGATCAGCACCCGTGACTTTTAGCTCCAAAAGACTAAGTTACCCTCTTTATGTCCTCAGATTAACTTTTGCTTATTAGCTTCTAGCCTATAATTTTTAATAATCTCAAGAAGTCTTGACTTTGGAAACCTTTACTCTCTGAGACATCTTCAAGTTTCTCAGTTATCATGTTCTTCTGAACTCAGAACCTTCAAAACTTAATTTCTTTTCTCATAATCTAGCATATGTAAAAACAAAATCCAGTAAATAAAACATGGTAGGGTCAGTTCAAATTTTGTACAAAATGAAAATCCAAACCCGGCCACAGAAGCAGGTTCGGGTAGATAACCCAATATGACGTCAGGGTAATATGTCACAAAAATATTTAATTTAATATATTTGATCATTAATTAGGCATGAAATGGTTCTTGAATTTATCACAAGCAGAAAAAACATCGCCTGCCTCGCTATCAGAAATAAATTGACAAATTTTGTATAATCCAAAAAATCACGTGTCACGCATAATTAATCATTAATAGAAAGGATTTATTTAATTACTTTATTATTCTAATTGTTTGCTTTAGTTTATCAACTCAATATAAGAAATTAAATGGTGTGCTACAATATTCAATGGAATTCCTTTTTCACAAGTGTCCCACTGTAGCATAACTATTTTGACCACCCGACCAAAATTTTTTAATCAATTAATTAAAAAACTATAGGAATATTCTTTTGATACTTAGAGACAACAGTGTGAAGATATGGTGTATCATTCTTGTTATTATTATTTTTTTTATCAAGATCACAATAATATTATTAAGCTATATAAGAAGCAATATTAAATTAGTTCATCTTTATTTTATTTGATGGAGCATGTTTTTTTTAACTTTTTGTATGTCTTTGTTTATGAGGTATTGTTTAGGAAAATTATAGTTTAAAGTTCTCAAACTTATTTAATTTTGTTTCTTTTATCTTGGTTGACTAAGTTGCGCGGCCAGCTTTTATTGAAGCACTGTACAATTCCAATTCAAATTTCCTTCCGACATTATCAGTATTTTATTTTTTCATTTATTTGTCATTTTCAAATATCAATGCAAAATTTTACATTTTTTTTAATTTACCCTTGTATTAGTTAGGAAAGAAATTAAGTATAAATGAATTTATAAATAAGATTTTAAAAATAAAATTAAGAAGAAATAAGATTTTATAATAACGTAAATGAAATAAATAAGTCATCAATTTAATAATGCATTAAATGTTTTTATTGTTTTTGATAAAAATCATAGAACGATGATTTTTCGATACCAAAAAATAGTAATATTTTATATGACCTTTTTTCTAAGTACGAGTTTTTAGATGTTATAACATTTTATTAGTGCCTGTTTTTTATATTTTCTCTTCAACGTGTATTTGTTAGTCCTCATACTGAGAGTTCATTAATTAATGCATTTTTCAGGTTTATAAGATGCTAAATAAGTGAGATGTCTAGCTTTTTTTTTATGCAACCTTGTATTTATTTTGGACAAGTTCATTGATGAACTTCCATTAATCATATTAATTTTTAATTTAGCATTCTCGTTAAAACCAATGAAAAATATATCGAATTGATAAATAACTAATTTATCCTTCTTTTAGTTTTATAAGTTTATTTAACTAGATCATCAAAATTAATAAATAATTTATTACAACATGATTAATTTATTATTTGCATATAAAAAATCTCTTTCTTTGGATTACCAATCAATAAATTCACAAATTCACAATCTCTCGTAATTAATACAATGACAAAAAAGAGAAACAATGATTGATAATGCATTGATATATAAAAAGAGAATAAAAGTATGTTTAGTAACTTGCGGATTCCAAGTTTAGGTGGTATGCGGAATAGAAGTTCATTTTGATGATATGACAATAGTTTTAAAAATAGACAATGTCTATTTATAAGATAAGAATAGTAGATTGTTTATTTTATTGTAAATTTTATTTATTGTGAACAATGTTTATTTGGTTGTTTATATCTAGAGAATCAAATAGATATTGTCTACAATTAATGATGACACATATGTATCACATTATATAGGGAAGATGGGGTATACAAGCTAATAAAGATGCATTTTCAAATTTTGATTGTCTATTCCTTCCTATATGTTAAACAATTTATGGAATAAACAAATTACTAAATATCCTCCCATGGAACAACTAAATGAACCTATAAAACTAGATAGAAGGAAGTACTTTATTAAAAAGTCTATTTTTCCTTATATCATGAATATCTCGATATTCCTTTATTGTCTTTCTAAACTTTTTATCTATGTTTTTTTATTGTAAGCCGATGAAACAATTTGTTTTATAAAATTGACTTTATAAATTAATTTATTAATTTATAATATTAACAATTTTCTTTCTACATTAAAAATGTAATAAATTAAATATAATAAAGAATATAATTTTTATTTTCTTCTACAAAATTTTTATTTTTTTATGTTACGTTTCATCAACCAAACATAAAATCAAAAACACAAAAGATACATATTTCATTTTTACGGTATTATTATTCCTTCTTACTCTCCATTGATTCCATTCTGCAACCAAGAAGCACACATAAGTTTTTTAAGTAAACAGATATCCAAAGATCGTTATGAGAAAAAACATGGATAGTGACTAAAAGTTTTTTAAATTAAGACTTGGTCTAGATTTGAAAGGATTTAAACCAAGTAGATTACGAAATAAAGATGTCTATTCAACCATTATAAAGTGTTGAACAGAGTATTTTTACTGAATATAAATTATTACTAGTTACATGTTCTCTAAATCACAAATCTACCATAAGGCACCAGCTAGTGTTCCCTGTCATGTCTTCATTTAGTTCTCGTACCATGTTTGTAGAAGTGATAAATTGAATAGAAGAAGACAATGTCAAGAATAATTTAAGATACGCGATTTGCATTTACCTATCAACTTAAATTTTTAAGTCATATAATTACATGACATGGTATCCAAGTCTCTTATCTTTAAAGGCCGAGTTTCTGAATCTTAACAGCTCCAATTATTAAATTGATTTAACTTATGGCAGAATGAGCTTGAGTTATACCCATTTGAAGGGGAATTCATGTTTAAGATGTGTCAGGGATAAATTAAACTTTTGAATGAAATGGGTTCATCGTAAATGAAAATCAAAAAAAAAATGTATCAGAAACTGATTGAAAAATCTCGAAAGAGACACCAGGAGACACCAATATATTTATTCAAATTTAATCATATTACATAATAAAAAACCATTATCCAAATTTAAATAACTTCTATGTCCTTTTTGATTTGTGGATGTAACGTGACACGAATAACAAAATATTTATTCTTACAAGTTGTAGCTCAGTTTACAATTCATGTTGAGTGTGCGAGAGATAAAGACAATGTTTAAATCACTAAATGAATTTGTAAAGATGGAAAATGAGATTTAATTATCACTAAGCCCGTAACAAAATTATCTCAATAAAAATACTCCTTTGTACCAAGGTGCATTTCTTAACTATTTTTAAAGTAACACATGTTCTATTTCACCTTGTTCATTCGACTATTCATCTCTATAAAAGCTGGATGGCTTATTCACATAATCGTTCAATATAACATTAAACTTAGTTTATTGCCAATTTCAGAGAAGATGGCATTGCAACCAGCAAATTTTCAATCAATTAATACCCAAAAGCAAAGCTTAATTGGATTCTTAAATACACCTTCCACAAAGCTTAATCTTGGATTACTCCATTATCCTTCCAAATGCAATTTCTTCATTAATAAATCATTAAGAGCTTGTTTAACTTCTAAACAAGATAATCGTCCCTTAGCTCATTTTCCTGCTACTATTTGGGGCGACCGATTTAGCTCTATGAGTTTCAATCAATCCGTAAGTACACGTCATTTTATCCTTTTATTTAATCTTATGAATTCTTAACTTTTGAATTAATGAATTTGTCGGAATTTTTGTAGAAGTTTGAATGGTACGAGAGACAAGTGAAAGTACTAAAAGAAAACATTTTGGTTATGTTGGTAGATTCTGGCAGTGATCCTGCAGAGAAAATCCTTCTAATTGATGCACTGTGTCGACTCGGTGTGTCGTATCATTTCGAAGATGCTATCGAAGAGCAACTGGATCGTATTTTTACTTCCCAACTTTGTGTTTTTGATGAAGAAGATTATGACCTTTACACCATTTCGGTTGTTTTTCGAGTTCTTAGACAACATGGTTTCAAGATGTGTACTGGTGGGTGTCTGTTTTATAAATTTTTTTATTGTAATTATAAGGTCACTTTTTGTAAACGGAATAAATTTGTGACTATTATTTTATTCAATAATTCTGGAATAATTGTGTAACAGATGTGTTCAAAAAGTTCAAAGATGATGATGGAAGCTTCAAATCGTCCCTAGAAAATGACGCGAAAGGCTTACTAAGCCTTTTCGAAGCAACCCATTTGAGTTTGCCAAATGAAGAGATTCTAGACGAAGCCTATGATTTCTCCAAGGCATTTTTAAAATCATGCGACAAGCAATGCTTCCCTGAACTTAAAAAATACATCGCCAACGCATTGGAGCAACCTTTTCACAATGGAATACCACGACTGGAGGCGAGGAAATTCATCGAATTATACGAGACTGATGAATCTCGAAACGACACACTACTCGAGTTCGCCAAGTTGGATTTCAATAGAGTGCAGTTACTACATCAACAAGAGCTCAACAACTACTCAATGTAATAATGAATAAATTAATTTAACATCAATTTTTTTAATGTTTTGTATTTAATGGACTTTAGTGTTTTTTGATGTATGCATTTATATAATTTATTTGTGGCATTTTGTAGGTTGTGGAAAGATTTAAATTTATCATCAGAGATTCCATATGCTAGAGACAGAATGGCAGAAATTTTCTTTTGGGCAAGTGCAACTTATTTCGAGCCTCAGTATGCACATTGCCGAATGATTATTGCCCGAGTCGTGTTGCTCATTTCACTAGTTGATGACACCATTGACGCATATGCAACTATCGATGAAATTCATCATCTTGCTGATGCTATTGAAAGGTTTGTTTTTGTTAACAAATGATATTGGACTTGTTTCAACTGCTTTATTTCATCGAATTAGATACGTAATTCAGTTCGTTGGTAATTTGAAATTCGTTTTACTTTTATTTCTCATAATCTATTTATTTATTTTATTTCTGTATTCATCAGGTGGGACATAAGCTGCCTTGATCAATTACCAGATTACCAGAAAAGATTCTATACATTAATGTTGGACACATTTTCTGCTTTCGAAAAAGAGTTGAAGGCGCAAGGAAAATCTTACTCGGTTAAATTTGGAAAAGAAGCGGTAATATATTCAACTTCTTGCATAATAATATCAATCGAATTATAAATGAGAATGGATTTTCTGCACAGAGAATAATGAGAATAGTGAAATAGTTAATTAAATATAGTTCTGTTCACAAAATATGCTTCTTAAAACTAATTCGTTAATTTTGGAATGGATGGTGGCTCAAATGTTTCCTATTGCTTATAATCCCTATCATTATATATATTTATCAAGAATGATACTAACTAAAGTTAGTTAAGGAATAAAGAGTTGAAAAATACTTACCTTGTTGAAAACTAAAGAGTAGTATAATTTAAGTTAGTCACAATCATTATATTCACTTTATTAAAAAACAGTTGTAATGTTAATCATCATTTTTATCAGACAATAGTTTTATTTTCCCAGGAAACACGTAAGAAATTACTAATATATGATAGTCCATTGGAAAATCCAACAAATTCAACATTGGAAATTGGAATCGAAAATGACAAAATTTAAGCTATAAATTAATACAGTAAGAATAAATTACATGCATGTGAACAAAATTTATCAGAACTTATATTTAAAGTATATAATAAAGTTAACAAAGGAAATACTGTAATTATTTTACTTAAGTTAGTCACAATCATTTCAGTCGAAAAGAAGAGCCAGTCACATGCAGGATATCCAATTTTATAATTAAAAAAATATATTGTTAAGCATTATTTTTATTCAATACCATGTTTTAATTTATTGGTTAAGAATGAATTCATAATTTTTAGAAATTTAAGTTTTGAGTTGCCTATAATGTAAAAAATAAATTTACTTTTAAACACAAATTTTTAAAATGATATGGTCTTTTGTATCAACTTTCGTTTTATTTTCAAGTAAACACTAGCAGAAATCATTAACAAGAAATTCCGTTTGTGACTTTCACAAATTCATCATTGGAATCCCTTGAAAATAACAAAACTAAACTATGTTCTATAAATATAAAATGATATTGTCTTTTATATCAACTTTCGTTTTATTTTCAAGTAAACACTAGCAGAAATCATTAACAAGAAATTCCGTTTGTGGCTTTCACAAATTCATCATTGGAATCCCTTGAAAATAACAAAACTAAACTATGTTCTATAAATATAAAAATAAATCTGCATGCATATGAACAATGCATACCATAACCAAATTAAAATTTTCTAAGATTAAGTTCCATTTTTTTTCTTTTTCAGTATCAAGAACTAGTGAGGGGATACTATTTGGAAGCTCAGTGGCTGAATGAAGGAAAAGTGCCGACGTTCGATGAGTACATGTACAATGGATCAATGACCACTGGTTTGCCTCTCGTCACTACCGTAGGATTTATGGGTGTTGAAAAAATCAAAGGAACAAAAGAATTCGAATGGATTAAATCTTATCCTAAGCTCAGCTATGAATCTGGTGCATTTATCAGACTTATCAATGACCTCACTTCTCACAAGGTATTGTTTGTTTTAGCAACCAAAATTTCCAGTGGCTTAATATAGTATAGTATTTCTCATAATACATGTAGCTAATTGATTTGCTATTTATGACAACGACAGACCGAGCAACAAAGAGGACATGTGGCGTCTTGCATCGATTGCTACATAAAACAATATGGAGTAACAAAAGAAGAAGCAATTGAAGTTTTACAAAAAATGGCAAGAGAATGTTGGAAGAAAATGAACGAGGAAATTATGAGGCCGACAAATGTCTCAGTCGATTTGCTAATGCGAGTTGTAAATCTTGTGAGACTTACAGATGTGAGCTACAAATATGGAGATGGATACACTGATTGTCAACAGTTGAAAGAGTTTGTTAAAGGATTGTTTGTTGATCCGATTCTCCTTTAAGTTAGAGTTCTTCAGGGACTTGGGTTTGAAATTAATTGTTGAAAATGTTGAAATGTGTTTTGTCAATATGTAATAACGAATTGCTATTTAACTGTTGTATGCTAAACTGAAGAAATCATGTATTTAAAACAATTGTGCATGTTAATAAGGTATATGTGTAATATTTTTACACATTGCTATTGTGGTCGAAACTGGTCAAATTAGTCTAACTTTATCATTATACAAACTTTAATTAATTTAAATACATTTATATAGGGTCGTAGATCAAACATGACTGTATTAAAAACTGTAAATGTTTTTTCCATTCACATATAGGATGTGTTCGGAACTGAGTTTTTAAATAATGAAATTTATTATCATAAAAAATATATTACTTAAACAAAATGTTAAAATGTATTTTGTGCATTGTTTTGGTTTTATGCTATACTTAATTGGTCCTTAATTCTATAGATATTGGTTTATGTGTATATATTGTTTTTGTTAGGAAAAAGTTAAAAGTGTTGATAAAGCTTGAAAAGAATATAATGATGAGTTGATAATTCGAGAAGTTGTCAGTGTTTGATCTTGAACCCATGATCGTGGTTAGGCCTGCTGTTGATATGGATTATTTTGTGGGCACAATAAGCTCAACAACAACTCCAAGTGATTTGAGCTTGTTTAACTCCATTCCTATAGCAGCTCCACATTTAAAAGGCGTGCTCAAAACCATAATTATTTTTGATTTTCAGCAACTAATTAACTAATGGATTGAGTGACCTAACCCAAGGCTGCTCTTCTTTGACGTCGCCTGCCATATTGCAAATTGGAGATAGTGGTTTTTATATAATTAAAATTCTGTTTTACATTTTATTTTTAGGATGCCTATTTATCTTTTGTTTAGGAGAGATAACATAACGTACACAGTTTTTTTTTTAAAAACGTAAACATAGTTTTATTTTAGGGGAATTGTAAGGTATGAGTGAGAATTAGATTAAATAATAACAAAGTCAATATAATTTTTATCTTATTATATTTTCAATATTGTACTTATACGTTTCATCTCCAACTCTGTGATTTTTTCTTTTCTTCTTCTACTTTGCATTTTCTTCTCCTTGAATCGTGATTTCTTCCCCTTAATTCATTCTTTTGTTTTCATATCACCATTTCGATTATTGTTTGGTTGGATTCCGATTGATTGTGATTTCTTCTTTCTTCTCCATCTTGAATTTATGATTTATTCTACTCTTCTAAAGTCAAATTAATGGCTGATTTTCTTTTGCTTCTTAATTCTGATTTTTCAATCCCGATTCTGATTTCTTCATCTGCCTTTTTACGGTTTCTATTTTTCTTGGATTTGACTTGTAATTATTGATCCAGTTTTCCCTGTTGATTATGATTTTACGATTAACAAATTTGAGTGTAAGTATTGTTTCAATTTGATTTTATCTTTTCATATTTCTTATGGATTCGTCTGAGTTTCGATTGTTCTTGTTCATTATGCTTTTGCAATTAGATTTTCAAATTTAATGTAATTGTGATTTCAAAATTTCATATCTTTTGACCTTATCAATCTAGATAGATGTTTTCAATGGTTTGGTCCATAATAGTGTAGTTTGACAATGGAGTTTGAATTGAGTTTGTCTCAGGATTGGATGATAATCTTAGTAG
>CATIWQ010285954.1:0-20901 GCA_949673415.1 Euphorbia schlechtendalii
ATGAAAAGGTGCCTATCCATTGTGGATTGAATCAAAGCCTCTCAACCAATCACATTGAAGAGATGCAATCTTTCACCAATGGATGTGACTCTTCGTTTGGATAGACGCAACCCTTCAAACTCTATAAATAGGGCTCCAAACTCACCAATTTCGTGTAGAATGAAGGGGTGGAAAAGTAGTGCATAGTGTGTGTATAGATAGAGAGTAAAAATGTTTAGTTTTCGCTACGTCCATAAGTGTTAGCGAGAAAATTTTTAAGTGATTTGAATCCCTATCTCGATCACTAGATTTGTCTACATATTCGAGCATTTGTTGTATGAGTGTAATTGATAAGCACTTATCAATAAAAGTTTTCGTTCTTCAACATTCGTTTGTTCGATATTCACAAAGAATAGCATCCTAGCAGAGGTTCTGTATGGGCCGAGACCGAATTCAAATAGATGCAAGAATTGCGGGAATTGACGACTCCCATTAAAGAGTGGATATGGTTTGATCAACTTTAGCTTTCACTTGCATACCTTACAACTTTGCTTTGCTTTCTACTTATACTTTCTATTTCGAATTTTATGATATGTCTATGTGTCATAATGCGTATTTCGTGTTAAGTCTTTTATGTTAATCAAGTTATATGCATTGGAGTTAATATTAAGAGTAGTTTTGGGGTTAACAATATCGTGTATAATCACTAGATCTGTGATATAACGCTGTTTAGTGAGCCAACATTTTTGGAATGGTAACTTTGCTAAATGTGGCTATGTGAGAACAACCCGTACTAAGCATAGTATTGATGTTGTCCAGGTTTATATGATAGTCTTAATTTGTTTGCGCTAAATCTAGAAAAGTCATTTCATGTGTTGCTCTATGGTGAATAATTAAACATCTGAGTATTTAGAATCGAGTCTGTTAGATTAGTTTAGTGAATCGTAACATCTTTGTTCCACTTGCATTCTTTCTTTGCTATCCTTATTTCGTAGGGAAAATCTATATATTTAGATTCTCTAATCTTTCATACCTATATTTACTCATTTTTCATTCTAAGCCTTCTTTCCTAAAACTTTACCTCATTATATTTTATTTTCCTTATTTTATCTTCCTTGTTGATCTTTAGAGATGGCCCTTTCCTGTGGGATCAATATCTTTTAAAACTACATCGCAACTATATACTTGCAGTTATCATCATTTTTCTATTTGACAAGAGGTACTGACAACACCTATATTTTTCGTGAACAAGTTTTTGGCACCATTGATAAATAGCCGAATCTTGTGAACAAAACTATTAAACATATTAGTAGAAAAATGGTGAATAGTACTTTCATTGTGTGGCGAGTTATGGATTTGAAACATGTTCGGATATAAAAAATATGGACAGTCCCTACTTATCACCGATTTGGAAGAATATTGTGTCTTGTTGTTCTCGGAAAGAAGTAAATTGGGAATTATTTTCATCTCATTGCCGTGTGGCTATTGGTAGTGGAGCCTTGGCTTCTTTTTGGAACGATAATTGGACTTCGGATAAATCATTACGTTCGCTTTTTCTGGACCTATTCTCCTTATGTAACAATAAGAGATGCTCCATTAGTGTTGGATGCTCGACCATTTTTAACATGGACACATATTCTCGGCCATTTTGGAAGCGCAATCTTCGAATTACTATGCGTGAACGTTGCTGCCATTTACAGCATTGGATTGCAACTGCAATGCCTACGCTATTCAGTCCTGATTCAGCTCAGATGATGGCAGATTCTACTGCTACTGTCTTGTTGATGCAGCCCCAATTCAACACAAATTGATGACAGATTCTACTAAGATGTTGGGCAGGAGAAACAATTTTCGGCTGCTTCTTTTTGCAAACTATTCTATCGTTCGACGTGCTGGACAATGCCAATGTCTGACTTCACCACCGTTTGGTCCGCATGCCTTATACCAAAGATAAAATTCTTTGGTTGGATGCTTTCCATGGTAGACTAGCAACTCGATTTTCTATTCTCTCGAGGTCGTAACTCAATTGTTGATGTGACTTGCCCTTTTTGCAATGAAATTGAAACGATCGACCACTTACTCCTCTTGTGTAAGTCAAGCCTCCATGTATGGACTGAAGCTCTGAAATGATTAGGGATGCCATTACTGATTCCATGTAGTCTAGTTGGTTTCTTCAACATTTGGCAAGCGCTCTTTCGCCCCGGGAAATACTTGGATTTCGGGACATCCATTTGGTTTATAATCACATGGAGCCTTTGGAAATGTTGCAATAAGTTGGTCTTTGAGGGAACGTATGATCAAGCCGATATCCTTTTTTCAAGCATTAATTTTTGTTGGTTTATCTTTCGTTGTAATAGGCGTGACATTTGTATTTCAATCTCGGATTTGTTTGTTAACCTGAGACTTTTGCTTTGTTCCTAAGTTACCATTCTCCACTCGAGAATCGTAGCTATTTTATTAATGAAAGAGGGGCGAGAGTTTTGTAGGCAAACGGGGAAAACAATCTAGTTGGGGACCCCATCCCGAAATTTTCTCCCTTCTCAACCTTTTAGCTTTCGAGGGGTCACATCGACCCTTCGGGAGTTTTTAAAAAAAAATATTAACTACACTTCTTTTAGTAATATAGGGCATTGTTTGCAAAATTTGCTGATTATGAGGTTTGAATTACAAATCCATACTTCTTAAATTCTCTAATTTATGTAAAGTTTTTTGTGTCAAAATATTTAGTAATCTTTGAGCTCGATACATAGAGCCTGGCATTGGAGAAGATCTTAAAAAAATTGTGTAAAGTTAAAAAACATGTCTTGTTGTTTCGCTATTTTTTTAAACATGATATGTTAAAATTTTTTTTCGGAAACAGTGTATGTGTTTTAAAAAAATAGCAAAAAAATGATAAAAATGCATTTTTATTAGGAATATTTATATTAGAGGTTATTTTAATTAATTTAACATTCACACAATGTAAACATATTATTTGAGAATTATAAATCAAATTTTGAGTAAGTTTTAAATATTTTTTTCTTATTTTTTTAATGATTTTTGAAGTTCTATTTATTAAAGAAATATTTATTCTTTCAAAAAGATTTCAATATTTATCACTTATGTGTACGTATTGTATCTTTATTAAGTAATTTGTGAAATTTTAGTTAAAAGGTAACAAAATTACCCATCATTGTGACATAATTTAATACCGTGTATATTTTATTTATTAAATTTTTGAAAGCATGATTATTTTAGTTGTCCTTTTGAAAGTAAAAATTTCACACAGCACTTATGAAAAATTGTGAAACAATACATATTTTTAAATTTACCGTAAAAACTCTATCTCACTATTGATTGAATTAAATGGCACCCTCCTACTATGACGTTCATCATATGTAACTTGGATGCGGCTATTTTTTACGATTGTGCAGCGATTTCTTTTGGGTCCATAACTTGAAGTCTCAACCTACAATGCGAGGCTGTTCCTTCTTCACTTATCCAATGAGAGCTATAAATCACAGTTTATTTAATTTTCAGATTTTCTGATTTAAGTTTATATTTGAAATTACCGAATATATAATAATTTATGAGAAGTTTTATTTTAATCGTGATTGAAAATACTATAATAAATTTTTTATTGAATGTTGACAACCAAATGTTTGTCAGGGATCATGCAAAAATATACAGAAGAGTCAAATATTTTGGTTTGGATATCCTTAAAAGTTACAGTGCAACAAAAACATTATATATTAACAAGCGGTCCTGACTTAAAGAGGCCCCAATCCAAATAATAAACAAGGACGCCTTTGATTAAGAATTTGTACATAAACTGATACATATTTAATTTATATTTTATTATGTGCTAATACATAAAACGTATATATACTTGCATACATAATAAAAAAATTTATACCCCTTTTTAGTTGTGAACCTTACGGGATTGTACTCCTGACTTATGTATAAGACTTGCCCTATTTATTAAACCACTAAGTACTCGTTTGATTGGCGGAATAGCTATTCCCCGGAATAGGAGAAAAGCGAATGGAAAAATGTGATGTGTTTGCCAAAATCCCATTGTCGGGATGAAATAGCTATTCCCAGCTATTATATAACTCATGGAATAGCTATTCCTCCTCTAGAGAAGGGAATAACTATTCTATAAGTTGTATGATAGCTCGGAATAGCTATTTCATCCAACGATAGGCTCTAGGCAAACACTCCACCTTTTTGTATTCATTTTTTTCCTATTCCACGGAATAGCTATTCCGCCAACCAAACGAGCCCTAATAACTTTGGAATATAGTCGTCAC
The DNA here is from genome assembly GCA_949673415.1 of Euphorbia schlechtendalii. Lineage (NCBI taxonomy): Eukaryota > Viridiplantae > Streptophyta > Magnoliopsida > Malpighiales > Euphorbiaceae > Euphorbia > Euphorbia schlechtendalii. The sequence goes on from CATIWQ010285954.1 coordinate 4,272, forward strand.
TACGCCATTGCTGATTATTGCAACTGAAGAGAAATGCTGTTGAAAGTGCTAAATCTGTTACGACAGAGGTTGTTGCAACACTTTCCCTAAAAAGGGTTGAATTAAGTTGTTCTGCAACACTTTAGTCATTTTCCGCAACACCAAGAAAAAAATGTTGTAATATATACTTATTCAATACTTTTAGACACATTTGCAACATCGGTTTTTTGTAAAAAAAACCTCAACCGTCACGGTTAACAACCGTTAATTTTTCGACTAACACTTTTTCCTTACTCGCAACTCCTTTATAATAACTCTATTATTGGAATTTGAAAAACCTCAGAGATATTTCAACATTTTTTCATTTTACTTTATTTCTTATTTACTTTTTTCATTATTTTGCAACACTTTTTATATTAATAAATTACCTAACAAATAATATTGTAATTAAATTAATATAGATGGTCCATAATACATAAAATTTATTTAATTATATACAAATTTAAAAGAGAAACTAAAAATATACATAATTTTGTACAAACTAAAAGTCTAAAAATTTCTTGAGTGTATTATAATCTACAAATTATTCCATCATTTTTTCTCAAACATCTTGATGTAGACTTCACCTTGTGTGTTACTTTCCTCAAGTGATGTCCACAAACTATCAAATTTGAAGCTATATATCAATAATCAGCAAAGCATCCAATTGGAGGCAAGGAACTTCCTGAGTAGAAACATAAGCAAATAAAACAATTAGCAATTACTATGAACTTATTACATAATTCTAGAAAACGGAGGTTTGGCGTTGGCTACCACCGCAAAGATTTGACCTAATACAAATGTAAGAGATGGGGATACATCATTATTATATAATGTTTTGAAAATTAACCACATATTGGCCAGCTTCCCATGAAGAGCATGTTAGATAAACATTATTTCATAAGTAAAATCCTGTGGTTGATATTGACAATAAAGAAATAAAATCATGTGGAGTCCAATGTTAGTACTTGGTCATAAAGAATGCTAAGGCTAGCCTCGTAAAAATGCTTCTTTTGCTTCGTATAAAGATGACACAGTAATTAAAAGGGGAATTCATGAACTAGGAATTCACACGAAGCAAATTAACCATACAAAGCCATATTGGAGGGATATATTGAAAGCTAAAGTTCAGAGCATTAAGTCTACAAAACAAGTTGAGAGGCAAAATTCACCATTTATAGCTGTTGAAGAAGCAGCTTCTCGCAATCGAACTATGTATTAAAAATGTCCTCAAATGCCCAACCCATTCAGATTAGCAAACTAATGAGTAATGAACAATTTGTATTATCAGATTGAACCACTAAATAAGGTTTTAACTTAAACTTTCAATTTTAAAAAATGGAAGTATCAACAAACAGTTTTAACTTCCAATTTCCAAAGATATATTTAAATGGCAGAATATGAAAGGATTAGAATTGGCACCATCAATTAAAGTAGGAGCAACATCCAATTCCTTCAACTCTTTGTGCTTCAAATACTAATTCAAAATTGAAATTCTAGCAGTCTCAAATGCAAAGTAACCCACATGTGGATGTAAATAAAGCTCCCAAAATACAAATTCGTACAACTCTAAAATCCTGTTGTAATTCTTTTAAAAAATGCCAAATTCTCCCAGGTAGCATTCTTCTTAACATTGACAATAATCTATAAATTTGGATCACGAAACATAGGTGAATGGTTCTCAAGATCTGTACATTGACTTACTTCATAGTTTATAGGAAAAATCCAACAAAAACATAATGGTATAAAAAATCATAAATAAATATTTGTTACCTTACAGCAAGTAAATAATGGGTTGGTGAGCTCCCGGATCTCCTGGAGCCATCCCTGGTAATAGCCATAGATCTCGATAGTCTTTCGGCGAGCATGATCCAATGTAACGAAGCAAGTGTGATGAGCCACTTCTCGAGCATGTGGTACGGTAATCTATGATCCCAGCTAGGGGCATGAGTAGGGCATGAAGTTGTTTCCATCCTGCCGAAAAAGCCATTCCGAAGCATAGAAAGTGATCCCCTACAAGCCAAGTAACTAGACGCCGCGAGTATAAACGTGAGTATCAAAGTCAATAACCATCCACCAGGCAGGTTCGGCCCTGGGGGGTGGGCAACGAGTGCCACCGCCCAGGGCCCATGTCGGAAGGGGCACAAAAAATGATGTTTTTTTTTATAGTTTTAGTAATTAATGTTAAAAAGATAAAAGTAAACAACAATTATTAGTAGATGAAATGGTAAGTAATTTGTTATGGAAGTGAGAGGTCATAAGATCAAATCTTAGTATCCACAAAAAATAGTTAATTTTTATTATAAATTTTTCACCAATGACCCATTTTATTAATCTCTATATTATTTTGCCTAAGGTTCTCAATTTGTCAGGACCGGGCCTGTCACCAGGGGTAAACCTAGTGAATTTGTCTATCTGTGTATCCTCTCATGATGTGTATCTAATTATCCACTAATAGCCTCTGATTATTAGCAGTGCGGAGTCCTCTCTTGCTATAATGTACGACCTTGTACTTCTCAGGTGATTGCTTAGGCTCATGGATCAGGGCCAACTTCTCTAGGAGACAAACCTGTAGTTTTGTCTCAATACAAGTAATAATAGAATAAAGAGAAGAAGATGAGATTGTAATTTTACCTCTAGTAATATGAAGTGGTTCCCAATAAATAGGTTTGGCTTTAGAAGCCTCCGTACATTGAAAAATTTTGCTAGTCTGATGGCAACAGGTGAAGCACCTTGAGATATGCTAGTAATGGTAGAAATGAGTAGAAATGGGGTGACACTACCTATTTCACACATGGAATTCGGCCTAAGCAATAAGGCCAATATGTAGGGCTAGGCAATGTAATGTCTTGGAGTAGCTAGGAACTAATCGAAGATTGCAGCAACTCAGAAGCCTTCAATCTCTAGGGGATGAGATAATACTTGATTAGTAGAATCCAGGTTCAATAACCCTTGTTGGTCCTAAACAACTTAATATAAACAGTTGAGGGGGTGAATGCTTTTCTTGGTTCTTTTTAAGATTTATAAAAATTCTTTTCCAAGTTCAGTTTTTATATGCGTGCTGAGTGAAACGTGCTGAGCCAGGTCTAAAAATTATAAACTACTCAACTTCGCTGACACAGTTTATCTTCAATCGCTGCTGAGTACTTTACTCAGCTCGGATTAATTTTTCAAGAAAAACTTGTAAAACAGAGAAAATGATGAATGATATCGACGTGATAAAGACAAGTGAGTAAGGTTAAAATGTTAACACCTGAGATTTGATCCTGATTCGATCCCTAGCCTACCTCCAGTCCCCAGATTCCTTTACAAGCTTTAATCCACTAGTGTTTTCCTTCCTTCTTTAGGCAGAGAAGCCTTTACAGTGGGTAGACATGATTACAGAAAGTACCTTCCTTTCTAACTAGCACTCAAACACGGTTTATGTACCCTTCCTAAAATTTCACTCAGATTTCTTAAAAGAAATTACGAACGGAAGATTTCAACTTATAGAATACATTGAATCCTTTATAATGTTAAATCTAAAGTGATATCTCTCTATTACAAACAGATTGATGATTCATTTTTGGCTTGATTGCTTGATTTGGAATTTCTAAAAGCTAGGAATGAATAGAGTTTCAACTCTTAAGAAATTTGAGGTGATTCACTAAGTTTGAACATCTGCTTAAGTCTTCAATTTATAGTTGAAGGTCTTGGAAGTGGTCATTGCAAACTTCTCGTCCTAACAGTTTCTTCAATTTCTCTTCTTTTCAAATCTTTCGAATTTGCTCATTTGAAACAAATTCCAGGACGTTTATGCTGGTTAATCAAGACAGTAATTGAACAAACAAACGTTACAAGGCAGAATTTCAAAACTTAAGATTAACCTAAGGATCTCCTAAGCATGCCATGATTGATATAATCTAGGTTAAAACATTCCATAAATGCTTTTAAGTTTATAAAGCTTATAAAAGAAACTAAGCATCCATGTTTAGAATATTACTAGTTAATGCGTGCTTTCTCTTTCTTTAGTAGCTTGTTCCCTTAGAGCAATTCGGCAGAACTTCATTAGCATGAGCTTCCAAACTAAGGTAGCCACTACAATTAATCCACACGGATCTTAACCTATCAAAACCTCATTGAGGAGAACCTGTTAGTAAACAGCAGCTGCTAGACCGCTCGAAGACCAACCTGAAAATAAACCAAGAAGGCTCACTTTAGAAAGAGCCTTCAAAAGAATTTTTTGTTTGTTTAGAGAAACTCATGGAGGATCTCGCACAATGAACGAAGAGAGAGATGTCGAACTCAGAGAGAAAAGATGAGCTGAAGTGTGTAGAATAAAGAGGAGCTGGAGGGTTATATATAGGGAAAAAGGGGGGGGGGCGTGTTAGACTCCCCCTCAAACACTAAAAACATACCCTTAATCCTACGTAAGTATTTAAAGATAGTTTTAACGGCCATCCAGTGCTTCTCATCTGGATCAGATTAAAATCTGCTCATGGTGCTCAACGCATGTGAGATGTCAGGCTGAGTGCATACCATATCATACATGATAGAACCTATTGCTGAGGCATAGGGTATTCAATGCGCAGTCTCTCCTCTTGTGTTCTTGGACACTCAGATTTAGAAAGGTAAATCCCATGTGACATTGGGAGATAACCCTTTCTTGACTGGTCAAGGTTAAATCTAGCCAAAACCTTGTCTATGTATATACTTTGGGAAAGACTTAACAACCTTTTGCATCTATCTCTGTAGATCTTTATACCAAGTATAAAAGTTGCATCTCCAAGGTCTTTCATGGAGAACTTCTTTGACAATCATGACTTAACTGCTTGAAGAAAAGAAATATCATCTCCTATTAGTACTATGTCATCGACATATAATAAAAGGAAAATGATTGCACTCCCACTAGCCTTCTTATATACACAAGGCTCATTAGCATTTGACACAAAACCAATTTCTCGATTTGTCTCGTCAAACCTAATATTCCAAGTCCTTGATGCTTGCTTAAGTCCATAAATGGACTTCTACAACTTGCATACCTTTAAGCTATCCTTGGATGTAAAACCCTCGGGTTATGCCATAAATACATCCATGTCCAGATTCTCGTTAAGGAATGCTATCTTCACATCAATCTAACAAATTTCAAAATCGTAATGAGTGGTGATGACAATAAGGATTCTGATAGACTTCAGCATGGCCACCGATAAAAGGTCTCATCATAGTCAATGACTTCTCTTTGACTCTACCCTTTTGCAACCAACCTTGCTTTATAGTTAACTATGTTACCGTCCATGTCAGTTTTCTTCTTGAAACCCCACTTGCATCCTATGAGCCTTATCCCACTTTGAGCATCAATCAAGCTCTTGACATGATTTTCATACATGGAGTCCATCTCCGACCTCATGGATGTAAGCCATTTGTCAAATTTTGAGCCTTCCATTGCCTCCTTGTAAGTCCTGTGCTCATCATTCTCTATAAGGAAAAGATGTTTATCATCATAGATGAAAAACCCGTATCGCTCGGGAGCGATTGGAGGACTAACCTACACAATGTTTGTGTTATAATAGGCTATTCCATACTTACACTTTCTTGTGTAACAAGTGTAGGTAAAGTCGGTTGATTTTCTATTTGATCTTCTTGAGTACTCAGCTCAAGATTGCTCCCACTAGCTTTCACAAGCATATGCTCCTTCTTGAGGAATTTAGCATTTTTGGAAACAAGTACTTTTTATTCCTTGGGATAAAAATAGGTATACCATATAGTCTTCTTAGAGTAAGCTACAAATAGACACCTGTCAGACTTAGTACCCAGCTTATCTAAAATCATCCTCTTTGAGTAAGCAAGGCATCCCCAAACTCTCAAAGGAGAAAGAGCTGGTTTCTTACCATAGACTAATTTGTATGGAGTTTGATAAGCTAATTTAGAGGGCACTCTGTTTAGAATTTAAACTACGCTCTCACGTGCATAACCCCAAAAGGATATCCGGAGTTCTGCTTGGGTCATCATGGATCGAACCATATCTAGTAAGGTTTGATTCCTCCTTTCTGACACTCCATTATGTTGGGCTGTATAAGGAGTTGTCTATTGGGATAAAATACAATTATCTTTAGATAATCCTGAAACTCTTGGCTTAAGTATTCACCACCTTGATCAGATCGAAGGGTCTCAACACTTTTCCCAAGCTATTTCTCTACTTCGATTCTAAACTCTTTGAATTTCTCAAAACTTTTTAGACTTGTGTGTCATAAGGTACAGATAACCATATCATGAGTAATAGTTAATAAAGGTTATGAAGTAGACGAAACCCTCATGTGTCTTAACATCCATTGGACCACATACATTAGAATGTATTATTTCCAAAGTACTAGTGGCATGCTGTCCCTTTCCTTTGAAAGGTTTCTTAGTTATCTTCCCTTTTTAACAAGGTTTGCACGCATCATAGGATTCCCATTCCATTGGGCCTAAGTCTCCACATTTGTGTAACTTAGTTAAGCGAGTCTCATTTATATGGCCTAGATGACAATGCCATAAGTATGAGGATTTCTCATTATCTAATCTCAATTTCTTAACAATGTTCATATTTAGAATTTTGATTTTAGTATCTAGAACATAAATGACATCCACAAATATTCCACAAGCATAAAGAACATTATCATGTTGAATTTGATATTTATTATTAGAAAAAAATTTCAAATCCCTCTATTGCTAAAAGTGCAACAGAAATAATATTCTTAGTGACGTCAGGAATATAATAGCAATTGTTCAAAATTAAAACTAGGCCACTAGGAAAATGATGGCTATATATCCATATAGCTGTTGCAGTAACCTGTGCTCTATTTCCAACTCTTAGGTCCATTTCCCTCTTTGCAAGCCTCCCACTATTCCGCAACCCTGCATAGAAGTACAGATATGAGTACCACAACCAGTATCCAATACCCAAGTAGACTCATAGGGAACAGTAGAGAAACTCTCTATCATGAACATACCTGTAGTAGATGCTTTACTTGGCTTCTTCTTCACTTGTTTAGAAATCAGAGCTCTTCACTCACGTTTCCTTTCGGCACTTTTCATGAATCTTCTCTTGACCTTGAAAGCTCTGGACTTTCCTATCTTTTAATCCTCAACAACAAGTTGATTCTCAAATTTATTTCGAAACTGTATATCATATTGTTCTAACAAGTCTACCATCTCAGAAAAATTACATTAATCATTGATGCCATGGAAATTTTTTTTGAACTTGTCGTACCTAAGCTGTATACCTTTCAATACAATCTCTGTCAAGGTATCCTAATCATAAGTAATTCCCATTTTCCTTAGAGTTATCATAAGCAGTCATGGTAAACTTAACTACTGAGGTGTCAGCCCAAAGACTTGCAGATAGCATGAGTTTTTTAGGTTCATCCATCATTACAAGCTGCACAATCATAGACTCTAAGTCCATATTTTTGCAAAGATCCCCATACCTTGGAAGCATGGTATTGACCATAAAGTTCTTTATGAAATCAGAGTCTCTTTTGTACTTCATGTACTTATCAATTTGATAAATGAAAGGATCTTCTTCGGGGAGTTCGGGATATGGATCATCTAGTACATAATCAAGACCTAGGCTCTTTAAGAACCTTACTACACACTCGAACCACTCATGAAAGTTATTTCCTTTGTAAAACTTGTTATCAATCCAATGCATATCCGTGTTAGTGTTCTTATTCAACCTAGATATAAGATAGAATTTTTTTAGACATTAGTATATGTACATGCATTTATTATAAGCCTTTTAATTAAACATATAATTCCTACTATTTTCTCGACATTCAAATAGCCCCTTCTATTTAAATTCGAGAAAATTGGTCGAACCAATTTTCCTTAATAGGTAGCATGCATAGCCACTCATCATGACCCCCACTATAGCAAGTCAAGCCATTACATGATAACCATGGTTGAAACCCATCCATTTGCATCTCATGCAATTACTAATCCATTGGAGTTCTCTTCCTCGAGACATGCATACCCAATTGTACGACTCCTCAAATGTGTCTTCAATCTGGCATTAGCTCCAATAATATGGAAAACTAACCCATTTTGGTTAAGGCTTTAACCCCATTCTAGCCTCATGACCAAACACATGTTAGGGGAAGGCATGTTGTACATGTTCTTACATCCGTTAATAAGGTTCGTATCATGAATTATGATGGGGAAGACTATATATCGCCTTAATATTGTTGTGGAGATTTTATTAGTGCTACTGGTCTTGCCGTAGTCTAGGTCTTATACGATGGATATGATTATGAAAATAATAATTTCGGGCTATTTAGAATTATTAACTCTAAGGGAACATGCTCAGGATTGGTATATCATAATCATTCCATTATGCTAATACTCCACATAGCATGCAAAACAAACAAGGTCCATGTTTAAGTCATTGCGCCTATATCTATAAGTTTTAATTTAACAACTTAAACCACATTTGTAAAACCATATGCAGAATCTAATACCCATGCTAGAAATCGACTAAATCATAAAAGTCCCTTGGGTACTTTTGAATCTAATACCGATGGAGATTTCCAAGTGTAGAGGCCTCCCTTAAAGTGAATGAGAAGTCAAGTCCAATCCTTGCTAAAATAACCACGGGCACTTCGATTCATTGTACCATGGACAATTATGATTTAAAGATTTCATTCTTTAATTGAGTGAAGTACTGGACGACCCTCAATCAAAGCATTTACACGTGTTGTAAAACATTGCTAATTTATATGATAAACACGTAGACTAAGTTTGAGCAAAACCTTAATCTAGTTATCACATCATCTTCTGTAACAGGAATTGAAACCAAAGTCATGCATATCATACTTTAATAAATTCATAGAAAATATTTTAACATATTATAATCAATCATGCATAGCATAAGGTAGGCTCTGATACCAATACTGGTTAATCAAGAAAGTAATTGAACATGCAAACTTTTCAAGGTGGAATTTCAAAACTCAAAATTCACATAAGGATCTCCTAAGCATGCCATGATTGATATAATCTAGGTTAAAACATTCCATAGATGCTTTTAAGTTTATAAAGCTTATAATAGAAACCTGGCATCTAACTTTAGAAAATTACCAGTTAATGTGTGCTTTCTCTTTCTTTGGTAGCGGTGTTCCCTTAGAGCAATTCGGCAGAACTTTATTAGTATGAGCTTCCAAACGAGGATAGCCTCTACAATTGATCCACAGGGATATTCACCAGCCAAAACCTCATTAAGGAAGAATACATTTGTAAACAGCAACTGCTAAACCGCTCGAAGACCAACCTGAAAATAAACCAAGAAGGCTCACTTTAGAAAGAGCCTTCAAAAGAATTCTTAGTTTTTTGGAGAAAATCATGAAGGATCTCGCACAACGAATGAAGAGAGAGATGTTGAACTCAGAGAGAAAAGCTGAGCTGAGGTGTATAGAATAAAGAGGAGCGAAACTCAGATATAACAATTTGTGTTAATAGCTTCTCCCCAAAAGTACTTTGGTAGATTGTTATCACTTAACATGGATCGAGCTATCTCAACTACAGTTCTATTTTTTTTCTTTCAACAACCCTATTTTGTTGAGGAGTATAAAGAGAAGAAAAGTTGTGGTCAATACCATGTGCTGAATAGAATTCTTCGAATTGAAAATTCTTGAATTAACGTCCATGATCACTGCAGATTCTACTAATTTTAGTTCCTATTTCGTTCATTATCCGATTACTGAGTTTGACAAAAGGTTCAAAGGTTTCATCTTTGCTACTCTGTAAGACTTCCCAAGTGAATCACGTGAAGTCATCTACAACCACCAACTAAAATCTCTTTCCACCCATGCTCATACGTTGAATTGGGAAAAAAAGATATAGACAGAGGAGCTCCAACGATCACTTAGTTACTAAGTGATTGACTGACCTAAATGATTTCTTAACTTACTACCGAGATGACAAGCTGAGCAAAGTTTATCTTTCTTAAAGTTGATAATGGGTAAACCCATAACTAGTTGATTTTTTGCCAGTTTGGACAGAATGGTTATATTTATATGACCCAATCTTATGTGTCAAAGCCATGAATTATCCTCCTTAAATACATCAAACATTAATGGAGCCCGGGGATAAATCAATCATATACACGTTATTAATTCTAGGAGCAAAGAATATAGTTGAGTCAATCTTACAATCAATAACTGAGCAACCAACTAAGTCGAACATAACCTTCCCACCTTTATCACAAAGTTGGGCTACACTAAGCATGTTGAACTTAAGTCGTTTGACCAGAGAAACTTCTTCAAGTGAAGGAGAGACACCAACTATACCACATGCCACAATCTTGTCTGTTTTGTTACTCTGAAACTGATACTTCCATTTATTTTAGCTCCAATGAGATGAACTAGCTTTCATCTCCCGTTATATGCCTAGAGAATCCTCTATCCAAGTACCACATTCTAATGTCATTAGTAGATCTTAGGCTCACGTGCAAAATAATTAAGTTTTCTTATGTACCCATGCTTTTGAGCTGGGTCCTCCTTTATTAGTAATGCTTAAGTTAGTCCAGTCGTACTCGTCATAATAACCTTTTTTATGTCTGCAGAGAACTATAGCATGTCCAGCTTTTCCATAAAAGCCGCATATTGCTTTTGCTTGATGCTGGCTCGCTTTCTTCCTTTTAGAGGAATTCTTCCTTTTAGAATTATGAGTTTAGTTACTCGAAGTTTGACCCTTAGCTGGAGGAGGAACCCGTTTCTCCTTTAAAGATGTTATCTAAACAATTAACTCATCTAATCTCTTAGTGAGTGAAAGTTCCCTAAAAGAGATATGACTTGAGCGCTTGTGGAACTTTAGAAATATCGGATCAATCATGAGAGATTTTTCCTGTAATACAAATAAAGACCAAGGGTCGGGGCTTTGTCCTCAAGGGAGCCTTCGATGCTTAAGTTAGTGAATGTAAAGAGTAGTTTATATGAATAGAATATTAGGAAAATATGTGTTTAGAATGGATTAATCTATTATGGAGGCTACCTTCCTCTATTTATAGACTCTGCATAATCCCCCAAATCATGGTGGTTGGACTTTTTCAAAATGGGATCATGATCCCTAAAATTAAGGAGAATCGGGTTCAATATCTACTCCATGATTTTAGGAAGCTGGTAGTTATCCTATTGACTGCCTCTTCCAATATTGTGGACACCATCTCAGTCATCGAGACAGTTACAACTTCTTATGAATGAATACACCATGAATGAAGTATTCGAGGCGTGTCCTCTTTTGGACAAAGAAGGGTACGACTCGATGATCGAACCATCCAGTGTGATCTTGAGGCTGAGGTGTACCCTAAAAGTATGAACTCTTATTAGAAGTCTCCCCACAAGTCACGTAAAACATGTCATCCCTTCAAATCACGCTACATGTATCACGTCTTTTCAAATTTAAAAATAAACCATTATAAATGGTGCTCTTTTTTATTAGATAACTTTTTACACCTCTTGCTTATGCGTTTCTTTTTCTCTGGTGATTATCTCCAGTAATAGTTCTCGTGCGTTCTTGCTCTGGTGACCTGTACACTTTAGATCAAACTCTGCTCCAATCTCTGCTCCAAGTAAGTACACCTGTATACTCAACGATTTTGTATTTTTAAGAAACTTAGATCTTTCTACCATGATTAGGACTCCCTTTTACCATGATTAGGACTGATGTTGGTTTAGGACTCCCTTTTACCATGATTCTACCATTTTTGTTGTTTCTCACTAACATAATTCTTGCTAGAGGTCTTATAATCACTTCGCGTAACCTTAAACTTAGGTCAAATGGGGATTTTCACTACTATAGCATTTTGGAGTTTGAAAATGCCATCAAAAGTCCCTTGGATTGGGGATTTCTGACCATTTTTACTGATAGGTCACCGTTGATGGCGGCAACTAGTGGGTAAAACCCCTGGGTGCGTTAGGTTACGTTTTAGGGTTTAGAGGCCATGCATGTGCCGTCAATCGTATGGAAGGCCCGCAAATTGAAGCAGAATTCCTCGGGGCTGTGCCTATTTTAAGACTACGATATGTCACTTTGCTGTTTATTTAGGATGAGCTCTTCTAGTAGCTCCAGTGGCTATGCCACCTTTGCCATGGCCTTTAACCGCTTGACAAGGATGAATTTAGAATTGGATTGTCTATCATTCCAGCTGGTAACCATTGATAGGACTAACCAATGTCCCTTTCTTAGGACTAAAAGAAGGGCGTGTAGGAAAATGACTGACCAACCAATTTCTCCCGAACGGTTACCCATGGTTGATTCAGATGACTCATTAATTAGAGCTATAGATGAATATGAGGGAGGTGAAGGCTCAACAGAAGGAGTCGGCCCAGACTAGGAGGCTGGATATCATACCTCGAGGCGGATATGAAAATAGGTAGGTCAAAACCCCAGGCAGGCGAGGAGGAGCTGGGCACGAGGTCACACACCTCGAATAGAGAACATGGTATCCGTTTCTCACGAGGTAGACTGTGTAGGTCCACAAGTGGTAAATTGGTAAGCCATGCCTGCTCTCAGTTCAACTTGAGCGTGTGCATACTCCTCCAAAAGGGTACTTCAGCATATACATGGAGTAGATATGGGCTGGGTTTACTTATCCGTTACTCAAGGAGATCGCGAGGCTCCTTATTGATTAAGGTGTATGTCTGTCTCAAATACACCCCAACTATTGGTCGAACATTATGGGCCACTATTAAATATGCCACGGTCTCTGCCTCAAATTCGACTCGGTCTTCTTCTACTAGCTAGTGTCAATGAGGCGGAAGTCGTTTGAAGACCATCTCCACTTTAGTAGTAGGGATGGCTTCTACTTCTTTTCAGATCATCCTCAGTCAGTTCGCAACTTTAAGCAATACTTCTTCTATGTGAAAGTGAACCTGGAGTATCCGCCGTTCCCGACTCGTTGGAGGGAAGCCATCCTTGAGGCATTGTCTTTGAGAGGTCTAGAGCCAGACTACCACTTCAAGATATTTGGTCGCTGGATTAAGGGAGATGGTCGTATTGCTTGGGACTTTTTAAATGACATTCAAGTGATTGGATGGGATGGCTTTGACTTCGTGTATTATGATGGTTTGGACGACATTCCTGGTAAGCTCACTTTTCTCTTTATCATTTTTACAGGATGTCATTGACTCGTCTGAATGGTTCCCTTAACAAACATTTAGCTAAAGGTACCAAAGATCTCTTGAGGAAAAGCCAGAGAAAAGAGGTGGAGAAGATTAACCCCAAGCAAGAAAACATCTCGAATGTGGCCACGCTCAAGAAGGCCACGAGCTGGAAAAGGGTGTGGGAGGAAGCCCCGATTTGTGAGACAGTGCCGACTGAGTCGATGCCCAAAAAGGTGTGAGAGGTAAACTAACGAATACTTATGAATATGTATTTGAACAAATTTCTAACCTTTCTCTACGCAGGATCAAGAGAACCCCTGCTCGAGCCATCAGACTACGCCGGTCGCTCCCTCTACGAGTAGTCTAGTTTCTCCAGCCACCCACTTCAAAGAGAGCTTTTTGGAGTTAGCTAGTCCCCAAGATGACGTCACCAGCCCGCAAGTCTAGTTGGCACTTCGCCATATCCTCTCTCTTCCTCGTGAGAGGGAGGGTTTCAAGGAGGAATCGAGTGTGTGTATGACTGGCTCGATTATGGACCAGCTCTCTATTATACGTATAAACATTTTCTTTGTTTAGTTTTTTTTCTTCCTTCAGCAGGTGACCCTTTTATGCTTTTTGCAAGTTATGTCTTAGTGCGCAGAGATGCACCGGAGGTCCTCTCACCATGCTAAGGTGAAGGTGGAGCTCCAAGTGGTGAGGACTGATCTCCAGGCTGCCAGAAAGGAGGCGGTGATGGATAAGGTGAGAGGCGTTGAAGACCAGGGATGAGGCGCTTAAGGAGGTGGCTAAGCTAGGTGAAGCTGCTCGGGATCTGGAGTAGTTGCGCAAGGCACATGAGGAGCTTCTCCAATGCAACACTAACTTGGAGAAGGACTTCTCCCATGCCTAGGGGGAAGTTGGGGACCTCAAAAAGGATATAGGGGAAAGGGACATCGAGCTAGGTGATCTTATTGGAAAGATGGTAAAAATGAGGAGGATGTTTGTAGCCCGCCTAATTAAGGCGGTTCACACTCATTGGCCTGAGTTGGAGGATGAAATCATCTAGGGCGTTCCTTTTCCAACTTTTGAAGATGTTCCCGATAGTCCTCCTGAGCTGGTGGATGGAGGTAACGTCCAAACTCTTCCCGGTGGTGAAGACCAGGCGTAGAATAAGGCTTTTTGTATTTTTGCATTTCTCCCAACTATTGTAATTTAACTTTTTCCAATTAATAGAAAAGTTAATTTTTCATTGATGCTTTCACCATTTATTTCTTATTTATCTTGTGTTATATGTGATGACTGTTCCCCTTAATAAAGTTTTTGCGAGATGGTTACCCGCCTCAAGGGAACCTCAAAACATCTATACTTTTCTAAGGTTTAACATAATTACCAAGATGGTTACCCATCTCGAGGGAACCTTAAAACATCAAAATTATTCAAGGTTTAAAATACTTAATATGATAATTGTCCGCCTTGAGGGAATTTTACTTATAGTTATCTAAGGTTTAATTTTTGATGGAATGTGTCACCTTGAGGGGATTTTGCTTAGATTTATTGCGATTTGCTTTATCTTAGATAGAAATACTGATGTCTGTCTTAATATGATCTAAGGCTTGATAGCTTAGTTTTGGAGCGTTGTAGTCATTTGAGGCTTTGTAATTCTAGTTGCAAAAAGATAAAAAAGAAAAGAAACAATCATGAATTCTTTTATTAATGTGTACTTTGAACAATTTACAAATAAGTACGGTCCGGTCCGGTGTTGTGTTAGTCGGAGTAGGTTTAAGGGATGCCGCCTTGTTAAAAACCTTCCCGAGGAAAAAACACAGTGGGAAAAAATCCAATGGGAGGAAATGAGTGTAGACCCCTACATCCCTAGTCATTTGTTGTTTTGTAGTATGGTCTCAAGTTTGAGATATTCCATGTTCTTAGTAGATTACCTCGTTCAAGGTTCGAGGCGGTTTCATATTAACGATGGCCTCAATTTTTTTGGGGTTAACTTCTATCCCTCTTTCTAAGATGTGGAATCCCAAAAATTTACTGCTTTTCACTCTAAAAGTCCATTTCTCCAGGTTCAGCTTGAGGCGGTATTTTTGTAGTACCTTGAATACATTCTCAATGTCTGCTTCATGGTTAGCCTCATCTTTGCTTTTTATGATCATGTCATCAGCGTATACTTCTATGTTTTCTCCTATTAGCCCCTTGAACATTCATTTACTAGTCTTTGGTAGGTGGCTCTAGCATTTTTGAGCCAAAATGACATTACTTCGTAGCAGTAAGTTCCTTCGTGTGTAATGAAGGAGGTCTTTTCTTCATCCTTGGGATTCATTGGTATCTGATGATATCCCGCTTTGGCATCTAGAAGGGATTAGATTGCAAACCCAATTGTTGAATCTACTACCTGATCAATGCTAGGTAATGGGTAGCTATCCTTGGGATAGGCTTTGTCCAGATTTGTGAAGTCAATGCACATTCACCAAGAGCCATTGGGCCTCTTCATAAGCACTACGTTCGCTAGCCATTCGGGGTAATCCACCTTTCTGATGTGTCCCCGTCTCGAGTAGATTTTTTATTTCTACCTCTATTGGCTTTTGTCTTTCTTGAGCGTGCTTGCATTTCTTTTATCTAACCGGGGAGATGGATGGGTCAATGTCGAGGCTGAGGCACATGACTTCGGGCCGTATGCCGTCTATGTCTCCTTGTGACCATGAGAAAGTGTGTGTTGCTCTTTCAGCACCTTTATCATGGCATTTTTTGCTTCCTTTTCTAGGTCTTTTGCCATATGATTGTCTTGCCTTCTGCTATGGTTAAGACTTCCAAGTTTACCACTAGCTTTGCTCTCTCATGCTCTTATGCCTTGAACGAGGTGGTTTTTGTTTGTATGGAGGCCACATAAGCTTCCTTAGCTACCTGTAGATCACCCTCTACTACTACCATTCCTTTCTTAGTTGGGACTAGGAGGGTTAGGTATTCCATACAGATTATGGCTCTCGACTTGATTATGAACGGTCACCCCAATATCATGTTGTAACCCACTACGATGTTGGTGATGATGGGTAACCATCTTGCAATCACCATTATTATTCCTTTGGCTCTTTGTGCTTTACTATCTCTAGATCAGGACAATTTGGGGGCCTCTTTCTATCCTCTCTTGTTATTCCTTTAACAAATTGACTAAATTTCCCCGCTCGAATTAGGGCGTGCACCTCATCTGCTAGCATTCGATAGTCATTGGTATGATGTCCTTTGGCTCGATGAAATTCACTATAACTGTCTGGAGTATGGCCCATGAAAAGTGTATAATTACACTTATTATCATATTAATTTTACACATTAAGCACTATAGTTTAAGTCATTTTTATACTTCATATAAAAGATTTCATGTGGTATGTAGTTATTTTTTATGCAAATGCAGATACTAGGTAAATCTTGGGAGTAAAATGATCTAAAGTGGAATTATATGAAAAAAGAGTGAAAAAGGTGCAAAAAGATGCGTGGAACTTAAAGATTTGGCTTAGGATCGA